>NPHW01003589.1:0-16601 GCA_002240705.1 Elaphomyces granulatus
CGAGTGCTCTAAGAGTCTCTGCGGCCCGGACACAACGACTCGCACTTGTAAGATTGGTTTGGTCAGGTTATTTATGTTTGATTGATAGAGCCACTTGCTCGAGCTAGAATATGGGTCCCTGCATAGGTGTCCCTGCTACCTAGTATACTCTACGACTGGCATTATCCCTGATCGAGATAACCGTTATTACTCTGAAGGACCCAACCTTGGGTCAGGAAATTAATAATAATACAATGTCATTGTCTCCTGAGTCCCGATTCGACCGTCGGCCTTTTCTGATTGACGTATTTCCAGATCTGTACATAATGTATGTACATACATACAGAAATCGTCATGAACATACATCAGTTACATATCTAGTTCTAGGGTATGCCTTGCCACACTGACATCCTCACCTTTTGCGCCCTTTTGCTACCTTGTCTGGCCCGGGGCGTGGAAATCGCTTTTGTCTTGATTTATTTTGACTTGAATATCGCCAGTCGCTCCTCCACGCGCACGCACGCTGGCTTCCATCTAGGCAATCCGTGATGGACATATGGAAATGATTGCCGTCAACCTTATTGCCCTTAAGGAAGGAGGAGAGTTGATTACTTATTGCGTCATTAGAGTGCAACTGTTAGGTAGGTACCAATTTCACCGTTACGTCCATTAGTTATTACTGTGCTACTATATATCTCCCGGGGGATGCTGGAATGGTCGTCCACGTTCTTCCCTCTCGATCTGGCACCCGACATGATACACGTACTGCCGATCAAATGCCTCCTACCCCTCTCTTTCTCTATCGCTAGTAGTTGTCTCTTGAATTCCGTTGGTTCTCTAGAAGGAAATCGATGCGATCGGTTGGTCCATGCATGGATCCTTGATGCGGTGGCTCGTGGTTGAAGTTGAATGAACTTTTCTTGGAAACCGAGTGTTTTGTGACATCACGAGAAGCAAACAAACCCTTCGACTGTGGACTCCAGCCGCTCAACTTCCACGATGGTGAGCCTTCGACATCAACATGGTCAGTCGGACGAGACGCTACCGAAAGAAGGAACCAACGAGCAATATCACCCTCAGCACTCACCAGATGGGCCTGATCCGAGCGATCACGACGAGATGGGAAAGATGGAGGAAGGCGTTGATAACAACGTTGGACTGTCTACTTCATCCACAAACGCCGAGGCACCCGAGAAGGATCCCAATTTGGTAGGGTGGGATGGCCCGGATGATCCAAACAATCCACAGAACTGGCCGAGATCGAAAAAATGGATCGTGACAATGACTCTTGCATCGATGACGGTCTGGATTACATTCGCGACGAGCGTGTTCAGTACTGCGACACTCGTGACGGCAAAAGAGTATGGGGTTTCGACCGAAGTGATGACACTGGGCACGAGCCTGCCCCTTTTTGTATGTATGTCCCTAGAATGCCATCGTGTCTTTGGATGGCCGTAGCCGACTTGACCTGACACCATCATAGGGCTTTGGGTTGGGGCCGTTGGCGTTCGGTCCCCTTTCTGAACTGTACGGCCGCACGATTCCATTGTTCTTTGGCTACATCGCCTTCGTGATATTCCATATCCCGGTGGCTGTGGCGCAGAACGTGGAGACAATCTTGATCTCTCGATTTTTGCTGGGATTTTTCGGCTGTGCTCCCTTGGCCATCGTTGGAGGTGCCCTCGCAGACTTCTGGGGTCCTATCGATCGGGCCGTGGCAATTGGTTTATTCTCGACGGCGACGTTTGGAGGTCCGGCCTTTGGTCCCATCTTGTGAGTTTCAACTTTACCCTCAATGAGATGAAAGCCCTCTCCTTTTTTTCTTGTTGGTTTGGTGAGATAACTGATCACTGGTTATTCAGGGGAGGATTCATTGTTCAATCTTACCTAGGCTGGCGTTGGACGGCATGGATAACCGTAATTGGGGCTTCATTTTTTGGTATAATCGCTCTTTTCGTGGTCCCAGAAAGCTATGCGCCAGTTTTACATCAAAGGCGCGCCGCTCGTCTTCGTTTGGAGACACGCAATTGGGCGCTCCACTCGTCTCTAGATGAATACCGTCCGACCTTTAAAGATATTGCTGTCAAGTACCTATTTCGACCAATCCGGATGCTTTTCCTCGAACCTATCCTTCTTCTCGTTACGATTTACTTGTCCCTGATATATGGGCTTCTGTACCTCTTCTTTGAGTCCTATCCGATTTCTTTCCAGCGAGACCGGGGCTGGACAAATGAAGGCGTGGCTGGACTTCCGTTCCTTGGCATTCTCTTCGGAGTTTTATGCGGATGTGCCCTGCTTATCGCCATCACCAAAACCCGTTTTGCTCGCAAATTGAGGGAGCACGGTCGAGTGATACCCGAGGAGCGATTACCGCCCATGATTATCACTTCATTCCTATTGCCGATCGGGCTGTTCATGTTCGCGTGGACTTCCAACCCACATGTCTCATGGGTGCCGCAGGTCATCGCAGGCGTTCCTATGGGGGCGGGGATCTTGGTGATTTTCATACAGGGCCTGAACTACATCATCGACGTCTATCTGACGTTTGCAAATTCCGCCCTTGCGGCAAATACACTCATGCGCAGTACCGTAGCCGGTGTGTTTCCGCTCTTTGCGGCCCAGATGTTCGATAAACTGGGTGTCAACTGGGCAGCTAGTCTGCTGGGTTTCCTGTCGGCGGCAATGATCCCAATTCCAATACTATTCTTCATTTACGGTGAGAAGATCCGGGGGATGAGCAAGTACTCGCCAAAGTTGTGAGCCATTTTGTCATTATCTTATAAGTTAGCCTTGGAGGACGCATTTTTGTTCTAGGGTAAAAGTGTTCAACTTTTAAGTTTTCTGAATTTACTCAGTCACCAATAATCGTCAAGTGGCTGAGACTATGGCAAGGCCGTAGTGTGAGGCCCTACTAGTAAGCGCCTTAAAGCCAGCAGACGATTACTAAAAGGGTTAAAGTAAAATTGATATCTTTAATAGGTTTATTTGTATTCAATAGGATTATTATGTTACTATATTATTGACGAGAGGGAAACTGAGGGGTGTACTGTGTGCCTGATATACTACCTAGATAAAAGCTTCTGGTCTACGTAAGTGGCTTCAAATTATTTAAAAGTTAGTTATACAACATACGCACAGGCATATAACTAATGATGCATCATTTCAATGGTGCAGCTCGGGAATCACCGGCCCAGCCACAGGGTAACTGCCTACAGACAGACATCTGCAGCTACGCAATAGTAGTCAATTATGAATAGTACGACTGAGGCTGAATACCACCATTCTTCATGCCTGATTGGATATGGGAGCCTATGGAAGCCTAGTGACGCAGGCATCAGAAGTAACTAGTGCGTGGCGCAGGCATATTTATTCAAGTCGCTTTCTTTTCCCTCTTTTTCTTTCCTTTTCTTTTTCCTTTTTTTTTTTTTTTCAGCTGTGGTATGGTATTTGATGAAATCATCTATATTGGTTTAGATGAGCTCGTCTTCAGGTCCCTTCATCTCCTTGAGGGTCCGGAGTTATAACGGAGATTGATCCTCCCACGCCTTAACTATATAGTAACAATCTTCTGGCCGCAAAGTAAAAGTCAGTGACAGGGCTAGCCTCTAGGTTTCAACTTATTTATTCTCAACCAAGTTTTGCTTTATTAGAACCTTGTCGTCGCACTTCAAGGTTGATCAAACCCCATCATATCGCATTTGGAAGGCTGATCACGTGAGGGAAAAGACTATTCAAATGGAGACGCGAATACGACATTTGTCGCAGCTGGTCCGGATCTTCCATTACCTTGTTCCGGCGGGGGCTGTTTTATATTTTTTAGGTTCCTTGATCATAAGTCAATGCCTCCTCCCAAGCTCTTCAAAAGCGCGGAGTAAGCCATTTAGAAGGGTCGGCCTTGTGGTGCTGCCAGCAGTCTTTACGACCCTCGTCGCAGAGTCGATCCTTTACATTTCCAGAGCACTCATTCAAAGTGGATGGTGGCTGTCTCAGGATACAGTCATTTATCTCCTAGGGTCGCTGATCGTCTGGGGTTGCATGACCTTGTTCCTGGCCGATGACCAATCGCCGTTATGGAGCCAGTATACCGGTACGTGGGTTGTAGGGGCGGTTGGAGAGATCGTTCTCGTTGCAACACTCATCGGATCCCGTCCGTCGACCTCAGTGGATTTCGACAATGCCGCGTTGGCTCTGCAGATCCTGCGCCTGATTTTCTTGTTAGCTCTTGTTGGGTATGCGTTGTTTTGTCGGTGGACGACAGAGAGTAGTTCGACGAAAGACGTGGAAGTCGGCAATAATGGTGCTCCAGTGGAAGAGAGCCCGTTACTATCAGGGGAGTCGATCCTTGAATCAACTACCACAGCAGGTCAATTGGAAGGTCGACAATATGGAGCCATGAACGGTACCTCCAATTCCGAGGATGGCGATGACGATGACGAGGAAAAGGAAGCTAAGGAGTTAGAGAAGAAACTCATCGAAGCTGGTGGGTGGTGGGGTTACGTCAAGGGCTTTTCTCTTTTCCTGCCTTATCTCTGGCCTAAGAAGCAGCCCAAAATTCAACTGTACCTACTCCTGATTGGACTGTGTATCGCAGCGGAGCGCGTTTTCAATGTTCTTATTCCTCGCCAGGAAGGTATCATTGTCGACAAACTCACCCAAGTCTACGGCACCGGGGAACTGCCTTGGAAAGAAGTTGCGTTTTGGTTTTTCCTGAAATTCCTGGACTCGCGTGCCACATTTGGCATGCTCCAACAGTTCTTCGAATTCCACCTCGATAACTGGTCTTTGAGACAAATGACCGACTTGATCTTCCGTCACATCATGAATCTCTCCATGGACTTCCACGTCAGCAAGGATTCTGGTGAACTTATCAGAGCTGTCGAGCAAGGCAGCTCTCTCAACATGCTAATTCGTATGCTTTTGTTTGACTTCGGGCCCATTTTTCTCGATATCGGCGTGTCCTTGTTTTACATCACTTACCTTTTCGATGATATCTACTTTGCCTGCATTATGATAGTTTCTGCAGTTTTCTACGCGATCGCTACTTGGAAGGGTAACATCTGGGGAGCTCGTAAACGTCGTGTGAACGCCGAAGATGACCGTCAGGAGAGCAAAACGAAGTTTGAGAGCATAAGCAACTGGACTACCGTCTCATACTTTAATCGCACCCGATATCAACATGGACGACTCATGACTTCTCTGGAAAACATGATTGCATCATCTACGGTGCTCTTCAACATTGAATGCGCTGTCGACGCTGCGCGCGTGTTGTCGCTGTTCCTGGGCTACTTGTGCGTTAATTTCCTGGCTGTATATCGTATCTCACAGGGAACCAAGTCCATCGGAACCTTTGTGACACTGAACTCGTACTGGAACGTCTTCTCGGGTCCGCTCTGGTATTTGTCTTATCTATCTTCGGATATAACAACCCACCTCGTCAATGCTGAGCGCGTCCTCCAAGTCCTGAAATCCAAGCCTACGATAACAGACTCCCAAACGGCACGCCCCCTACGAGTCGAAAACGGTGAAGTCCGCTTTGAGAACGTCTCCTTCTCTTATGATAAGCGCAAGGACACCATCAAAGACGTTTCCTTCATAGCCAAGCCTCGGCAGATGATCGCTCTGGTCGGAGAGACTGGGTCAGGCAAGTCCACTATCTTCAAGCTGCTATTTCGGTTCTACGATGTCACAGGCGGTAGCATCACGATCGACGGCAGTGACCTCCGTGATGTAACTCTGAGCAGCTTGCGCGACGCCATTGGCGTGGTTCCTCAGGATGCGAGTTTGTTTAATACCAGCATCATGGAGAATGTGAGATTTGCGCGATTGGACGCCAGCGATGACGAGGTCATGGCTGCATGCAAAGCCGCTTGCATTCACGACAAAATTATGTCATTCCCAGACAAGTACAAGACCAAAGTCGGGGAACGGGGTGTCAAATTGAGCGGTGGAGAGCTCCAACGTGTCTCCATTGCACGTGTTATTCTTAAGAATCCCCAGATTGTTTTGCTCGATGAAGCGACATCGGCCGTAGATTCCAGCACTGAAGCCCACATCCAGGACGCTTTCCGAAAGTTCACTGAACACCGAACCACATTTGTCATTGCCCACAGGTTGTCGACCATCATGGATGCTGACACCATCCTGGTCGTCGATAAGGGCGAGATAGTCGAACGGGGCACGCATGAGGAGTTGACATCGGCGGGGGGGAAATACCAACAATTGTGGGAGGCACAAACAACCAAAGTTAAAAAAACAGTCGAAGAGAGCAAGTTGCTATTAGACATCTAAGAACTCACTAGACAGGTTTAGAGGGGGCGGCGTCTGCACCGAGTCAGAGATAACGGCATATATTCATTTACCTTTCCTTTCTTTGCTTATTCTTTTGTCGACGTCCAGGCCAAGAATTTCATGCATATTTGCATACATAGATAAGGGATTCTTTCTTTTTTTTTGGTTCCTGATCCCTGTTCACGACACAACAATTCCCGCGTTACTGCGTCCAAGATTGATGACTTTAAGACTATGTAATATATGGCATGTTAGATTGATGATTTATATCAGATATACATAGTAACTTAATGGACATTGCATATACATGAGACAGCCAATAGTCAAATCAAAGATTTTGCCTTTGAACATGTCTATAAAATAGGACTTCGATTTTAGGAGGCTCTACCATATGCTCCTGGTTAAGGAATTTCTTTTGGCTATGAACAGTTCAAGTTACTGTACAGTAGGATATGGGGCGGACCGCATATTATTAACGTAAGGATATTTTGATATATCTTCTGCTAGAGGTTTCCAACTGATTCTTGACTCCTTCAAGTTTCACAACCACTGACTTGAACCTCTTATTCTACGGATTTACTTATTCTACCCCAACATACCTTTACAAACGATACGCATACCGATTTATGATCATTTCATTAGCTAACTTCTGCAATGGGGGTTATTATACAATTGTATTGTACACCGATCCGACCTCACGGCCGTCCTTCTTCAATGTTCCTTGAAGGGGGGAGAATCTTCTTCGGGACGAAACTCCCCCACAATGGGGGTAAGTGTAAGTCTAGACTGTCTAGTGTAATGCTGCCAGTTGGACGGTGCTTGTCGGTATATCCATTATTGATATCGGACTCCTTTTAATATAGATCAAGGTCTTTGTGTGAAGAAACGACAAGTTTAAAATCTAATTATATATGGACCCTCTACAAAGTAACACTGGAACGGCGTAAGAACGGTCCTTGGGAAAGATCGAATTCGTGGTTAGATTGTTCGGCCAAAGTGGTTACGAGAAGCTGTCCAAGTTATCCTGCCGGAAGAAGGGGGGAAAGCACCCGGACGAGGTTAAGGACTAAATTCTTCAAACGGAAGAATGTTGAATTGGGAGGCTGATTACCAAGGGAGGAGACAGCTCAACCTACCACATGAACAGGATTCGAGTGGAGATACTATGTCCATAGAGGAGTATCTTTACCGTTCAACCACCCTCTCGAGTCCACTGCCCTTTGAGACGGTCCCCGAATCCCGCGCACTAATCCAGCCTTTTCGAGAGGAGATTCTGAAAGTCCTCCGCGAACATGGGTTCTTCGACGAGTTTGAGCCCAATTATCCGGGTGGTGAAACCCCATGCCAGTGACAGTACTTAGAATTATATTCGGGTTATCCACCATAGTTCCCTAAGCCCTTACGCTTTGGAGATGCGAAAGATGCTGTCTATCGTGTTCTCCTAGCCCACAATATCGGGTATCTTCATGTCGAAATTGTTCACCAGGACCGCTACTTCAAGCCGTCTCTCTTCGCCGTCGATCCAACCAATCTGGCTGTGGCAGTATGAGATTACGCGAAAGAACAAATACTACAGCTCATTAGCGAGAGACTTGGGGGTCTTTTTGGACTCTCTTGTCTCTCTCTGTTTAATCTGGGACGGACGGAAGCAGACGCATGTCCAACTGTGTACAGTGTGAGCCCTGGCGTGATCTGCGATTGGAGGCGGGGGAGAGATGGGCTTTGTCACGCTGAGCCAAAACGGAATCACCCCAAGGGAATACTCACCAATTACAATGTTGTTCGCCCTGCGGAATCAGTCGACGAGCATAGGTATCATTCAGGTGCAAGCGGATCACTTTAGCTCATCCCCCCAAAAGCTGGATTTGACGCGAACCGAGATCCGTTATTCCAGTGGCGAAGACATCAAAGCAACATTAGACGAAGCCACTGCGAGAATCCAGGATGCAAAAGAAGGACTTCTACTACTAGGCCTCAAGGCCGAGAAAGAGCAACGCGAAATGGCTGGTTGCCGACCATCAATGAGAATTCAAAATCAGATTCATTATATTACTGAGCGTCTTGAGGAGTGAAACAAGAGGCTCTCTATTGTCAAATTGTCAAGACGGTGCCTGCTCTTCTTGGAAAGGTCTTCGTTTATTCTGGGAAATCTCTCGAATCCTTGATTGGGCCTTTGTTAAAATCACTGGTCCTGCGGCTCATCTATTCGCTCCAAACAAGATGCCAGCCCTTTCGCCTCATCCACTGCCAGAGTTTCACGATGCTGGCATGATGCTCTTGGGAGAAGGATATCCGTTTGGTGAACTAAAAAAGGGTGATTACTATCTGAAAGTTGGTCGTACAACTGGTTTGACTGCTGGGAGATGCAACGGTGTCATGGCCTACTATCTATGGTCAGACGAAGATGGGATTTGATACGACGAACATGGAAGGGAAGTCAAAATCACCAAGGGCGTTACCGAAGAGTTCGTCATTTTGAGTAAAACGCCACTTTTTGATAACACCCAGTCTGAGTTCTGTCATCTCGGTGATTATTGTTGATAGAAGTGGTCTGTGATATGCGGCTTATTTTATATGGCGACTTGAGCAGCATATCAGGCCACTTCTATCAAAAATAAGCGAGCCAGAATCATCGAGATGACAGAACTCGAACTGGGAACTCTTCGGTAACGCCCTTGGTGATTTTGGCTTCCCTTCCACGTTCATCGTATCAATGCAAATCCTATCTTCGTCTAGGCAAGATGTTACATTCCGGTTCCGACTTAGCAATAGCCATGCCTGGTATCCTCAAATCGATGGAAGTAAGAACGGTCCCTGAAGATTTAAGAGGAAATCCTGCTGGGGATATGAAGTAGTAGAGCAGCGAAACCTTATCGGTCAGGCCATCAAGCTCAAACGAATGTGGACGAGGGTGTGAAATAATCCTAGTGATAGGATTCAAAGGAGAAAGAATAGCGTGAATGACTAGAAGAAAGGGGTCTTTGTTCATGGAAGAGCTAAAAGAACTTGAAGGGCGTCACGTGAATCGCGATGGGCTTCGGTCTTCTGACTGGATTACTGGATTATTAGCTTAAATCAGTAAATTCGGTGATAAAGGGACCGTGGACTTGTTTAGGACTAACCAGCGTCTGTGTAGGGAATTCTTAACGACAGCATTATTGGATCAGGAGTAGTAAGAACCTACTGACCAGCGGTCCCAATTGAACGATGCAATAAAAGAGCTCTTGAAGGCAATTTGGCGGAAAGGGGTTTTCGATTTTGGCATCGGAGGACGTATGAAAGCCCACTGAGTTATACCATTTTCTTCTGTTCTCAAGATAGGGATCGCGTTCGGCAGAAGGTATCAAAAGGTCTCTGCGATAAACCACAAATGGAGCGATTTTTCACGTGGCAGCTATATATATATCTTGTATTCAATGCTCATGCCATCGCTTCTTAATCGCACCTTGACGATCACCCTGCGGCATGCATAGAATAGTACTCTATCATAAGCCGCATATATGAGAATCACTAGAGTTTATTCAATCATTGAGAATACATGCTCGAGACCAACCAGAACCGGTATCATGTATGTCCAAGATCAGTTTTGCCCTGCGCGATCAATCTTACTAAGTGCGAGGGTACCTCTTTTCCCCCCAGCAGAGGTACCGAATAGTGCAGTTTGGTCCTCGGATCAAAGTTTCCCCAGACAACCAGACCCAGCCTAGAACGATATTGGGTATTGAAGATAAAGAGGGAATTCAAGAATTGGCAGACCCCAGAAGTGCTACATACGACATATTTACCATGTCGCTAATCATCAACACGCGGCAGCTGAGCGAGAAATGGTGGCAGAGAAAACGCTCGCATTTTGTCAACACTGTTACGTATACGAAACCACACAAACAAAAGCGCTGGAACATGCCCAGTTAGAGGCATCAGTTTCCAAAACGGTCTTCTTCGGGTCAGTGTACGCTAGAATAGGAGCGGTGGTGAAAGCCTTCTTTGCCACTTAGGTACCTATTGACCTAGGGAGCTCGAGTGGCAGGGCGACATAAATTGATCTACTGTATCATACCGATATGGGACACGGGCGCGGCGGCAGGAGGGCACTGCCCGGGATAACGATAACATCTCATTGGCTGTACTAATTAACTATCATTCCTTTGAGGCTGATATCATACATATCATACATAGAAGCCGACTAAAGCTGAATTTCTATTTTGATCATTGATTCGTTTTGGTTATTGGAATTGTGGATATTCTCTCCAGCCTGGCGAGTACTATCATACCTATCATAAAGAGCCACTTTAACCTGGCCAGGCTGGCCTTGAACCTTCCCTTGGCCCTTCCGTTGTACATACCTATGATAGGCACTACTCTATATGGAGTATTCTAATTATAACTACCTAACGTTTCTGGATTTCAATCAACGAAAAAGTAGGAGAGCTGACGTCTATACCAAGGTCTGGACAACTGGAGGCGTGCTGATATGAGGCATGTACATACTTATGCCCTGTTGCTTTCTTACCATGACCTTTTTCGTACCTGTTACATAAATGTTATTGCCGTTCTATATTATTATTATTTTCTTCAATGCATCGATGACTTCTACAGCTGGCTAACAACCCTTGCCTGGGTATACATAGGTAACTGCCTCAGATACATGGTTTCTCTACTACAGATATCACACGCAAGTTATCCTCGAAATATATTATACCTCAATCAGTCATGTTATTCGGCCGCTCCTCCCATTCCCTCCAAGTCACTGCTCCAATTCCAACATTCCTCAGCGGAAGAGACGTCATCGCCGGACTTCATGACCACAACAATGCCCTAACTCTCCAGGCCCTCACAACCGGCCATCAAGAGGTTGACCCTGAAAGCCACCCTGTCCTGACGGACCCGTATTTCTTCCCGACCGACCGCGCTCCTGTCAAATGTTATGAGGTGACAGAAGGTGTCATCGTGATTCCTGGCATCGGAAATTGGGGCAAGATATTCATCAACTTCCCAGCCTGGTTCCAGGACACGCCATACGGGCTGCGCACACGAGCAGATGCACCCGGTGGAGTGACGGTGCGAGCAGAATGGCGCGTGGAACCCGCTGGCAGTGATAGAAGCAGTGGTAGTGACACGGATGAAGGTGGGGTGGAAGAACAGGCAGAGTTTCTGCTCGCGGAGGATATCACAGTCGAATGCGCTTCTTGGATGATGCCTTTTGTAAAGTTGAGTATGGAAGGAGCACATAGGGATATATGCTGGAAATTGGTGGAGAAGTTGGTAGCCGAGAAAAGAGATAAGGGACACGATACACTGAGTTGATCATATACTACTTCCAAACTTCGGATGTCGCATTATTTACTACTTGATAATGAATCATCATTAGTATGCATCACGCAACCGTATACTTGAAACATTATAGTCCAAGCGCTATTTAGAGGCCCGCGCACTAAGCTCGGTTAGAACTTGAGATCAGGAAAATCCCTGTAGGGGTTTTATATAGGTCCCTGGGTAATTACATAGTATCATATTCGACACAAAAGATTTTCGTTTGCTGATGTCTATACCAAGGTCTGAACTGGAGGTATGTGGCAATGTTTCTTGGTTTCTTCTTGACCCTGTCTTATCGTACCTACCTGTTAAATTTATTATTGTTTCTTCCCTTGGATGAATCGATGACTTCTCTCCGTACAGCTGCAACTGGCTAACAATCCTTGCCCGGGTATCATAGTAATACTACCTACTATACCTACATAGGTATTAGCTGCTCAGTTGTGTACCTACATACATATATGCCAGCTCTCATATATGTATGATATCTCGATCAGCCATGTTGACCGACCGCTCCTCCCATTCCCGCCAGTTCACTACACCAATTCCAACATTCCTCAATGACAGGGACGTCATCACCGGGCTTCATGACCATAACAACGTCCTGACTCTTCAGGCCCTCATAACTGGCTATAAAGAGGTTGATCCTGAAAACTACCCTACTGTCCTGACTGACCCGTCCTTCCCGACCGACCGCGCTCCTGTCAAATGCTATGAGGTGACGGAAGGCGTCATCGTGATTCCTGGCATTGGTGATTGGGGGAAGAGGGTCATCAACTTCCCAGCCTGGTTCCAGGACACGCCAAACGGACTGTACGTACGAGCAGATCCACCCGGCGGAGTGATGGTGCGAGCAGAATGGCGCGTGGAACACGCTGGCAGTGGCAGCAATGGTGATGGCGGTGATGGCAATGACACGGATGAGGGTATGGTGGAAGAACAGGCAGAGTTTCTGCTTGTGGAGGATCTCACGGTTGAATGCATTTCCTGGATGATGCCCTTTGTAAGGTTGACCGTGGAAGGTGCACATAGGGATATATGCTGGAAGTTGGTGGAGAAGTTGGCAGCCGAGAAACGAGATACTAATAAGGAACACGATACACTGGGTAGATGAAACCCAAACCTCGGATGTCGATCTCAACTACATTTACCAAAACAGCTTACAATCTCCATAGGATTTGGTTTACTTCTCCCCAACAGTAGTACACCATGATGCATGGATGCCATCGGAACTTTCAGCCGCTTTGAACAAGAATTCTCGGTTTCCATGTTTGAAGAAGGAAAGAACGCCAGAAAGGAAAATTTACCGTCCTAGGTACTATAAATTACGCTTTATATCAATGTGTGTGGGCTGTATATAGCACCACCCAGCTTGGCGGCGTAATTGACCTGCTGATTTGGATCAGATTTGATAATTAATTCGGCGCTCGAAGTCTGTCGCTGTCATTTTATATGGGCAAAAATATTTCAAAAACCGCTTGAAATTTCGAAATTTCTAATTTACCCATGTCGTAGCACACCTCTGGCCTATGATACATTGATAAGAGGGTTCAGATGAAGAACCCTCTCGCTTTGTACAATCTAACTTCGTAAGATTGCGAACTAGAGTATGGTCGATTTGGGAACTTTATGATATGCCTAGCGGTGTAGAGTATTGTTTAATGTTGGCCTTTGTATTTCGCAAGGCTGAGAGATGGAGAGATAGTGAGGCTGAGTCTCTACCTACCCCTCATTTTCCGCCCCTTTCAGAAAGTTGAGGCAATTGCAACTTGCGTTGAAGTCTTGAAAGATCTTTTTTGACCCAAATTAAATCCCAGATATAGTACCCTTTTGAGAACCTGTCCGGCGTCCCAAATCCCTCATGTCGAATCCAAAAGACTACACTGTTGGCTGGATCTGCGCTATTGTTACTGAATATGTTGCTGCCCAAGCTTTCCTTGACAGAGAGCATGACAGGCCAGAGAAACTCCCTTCTGGTGACAATAATAATTACACGTTAGGTGAAATCTGGGGCCATAACGTTGTTATTGCAACTCTGCCTGATGGAGAATACGGTATATCCTCTGCACCAACTGTCGCAAGAGATATGCTACACAGCTTTCCCAATATCAGAATTGGCCTGATGGTTGGTATCGGCGNNGGGGTGCACCAAGTCAAAAGCATGATATTCGTCTTGGCGATATCGTGGTCAGCGCTTCTCGTGAGGGCGCTGGCTGTGTGTTCCAGTACGACTTTGGCAAAACAATACAAGGCCAGAACTTCTGCTCAACAGGATACTTGAACCAACCACCTCCCATCCTTCGGACAGCAGTGGCCGGACTAAAGGCGCAATACGAAAGGAAGGGCCATCAGATAGAGGAGGCCATTGGCGGTATTCTCGAAGAGAACAAAAGAATGCGACGAAAATACAAACGACCAGACCCAGAGAGTGATAGGCTACATCAGAGCCAAGTACTCCATTGGCCAAACAATGAAGCAAGATGCGCTAGAAGCTGCGGTAACGATGTGTCAAAGTTGATTATAAGACCCGAACGGACCGAGGATGAAGATAACCCTATGATTCACTATGGCATGATCGCGTCCGGAAACAAATTGATAGAAGATGCTCTGCTTCGAGATGCGCTGATAGCAGAGAAGGATGTCCTATGCTTTGAGATGGAAGCGGCAGGCCTGATGAACCATTTCCCCTGCCTGGTGATCCGCGGCATATGTGACTACTCAGACTCGCATAAGAATAAGGAGTGGCAAGGGTATGCAGCGATGGCGGCAGCAGCATACACAAAAGACCTGTTATGTCGGATTGTTCCGCAGCAGGTGGAGGCTGAAAGAAAGATCAGTGAGATTTTGTTTAGTCAGTCCAACTCAATCTTCGATTCAACCCACGAAAATTTACTAATTCATTGCCATCGTGACAGACATTCAAGAGAGCCTTCACGACGTGTCAAGGAATATTGACAGAGTCCTACACAGACAGAATGATCGAGAACAGCAGGCTATCCTTGACTGGCTTACATCAGTTGACTATTCTCCTCAGCAAAATGACTTCATTGGGAGACGACAAGAAGGAACTGGGCTATGGCTTGTTGAGTCAGATGAATTCCAGCAATGGGAGAACAACAAAAACTGTATCTTATTCTGCCCGGGCATTCCTGGTTCAGGCAAGACAATGATCGTATCTATTGTGGTCGACCATCTGTTCAAAAAGTTTAGGAATGATCCCGGTATTGCTATTGCATTCCTGTACTGCAATTTTCGGCAGCAGCAAGAGCAGCGGCTAATAGATCTCTTCTTAAGCCTACTAAAACAATTTTCCCAGAGACAACCCCTTCTTCCTGAGTGTGTTACAAGAATGTACAAGGTTCATGAAAGAACCCGGACACGACCTTCTTTTAGTGAGATCTCTGATACATTATACTCTGTCATTACGAACTATTCAAGAGCTTTTATCGTCATTGATGCTCTTGACGAATGTTCGGCTACAGATAGAGTTCTTTCTCGGTTCATGGAAGAGCTATTCAGCCTTCAGGCGAAGACCGGCTCTAGCCTCTTTGCGACATCACGGCCGATACTGGGCATACCAAAGGAATTTGAAAGACGAGAAAGCAGCATCCTTGAGATCCGCGCTAGTGACGAAGATATACGAAGATATCTAGATGGTCATATAAACCAAATATCGACATTTGTGAGGGAAGACCCGGGGATTGAAAGGAAAATAAAGTCGGCAATTATTAAAGCCGCTGATGGAATGTAAGTTTATTTGTAGTTTCGTTAAGAGGAATACTTATTAACAACTCTCTCAGGTTTCTTCTTGCGAGACTTCATTTGGATTCCTTAGAGGACAAAATATCTGTTATGCAGGTTGAAGATGCCTTGGAAAAGCTTCCTAAAGGAGAACACGCGTATCGTCAAGCGTACGATGAAGCTCTGGAGAAGCGCATTAAGGGTCAAAAACCGATGTTTTCTGATCTTGCGCTTCGGACTCTTTCATGGATTACATTTTCAAAAAGACCGCTTACGACCTCGGAACTCCAGCATGCACTAGCCGTTACCGATGGTGCGTCGACACTTGATCTGCGAAACCTGACACATATTGACTTGATTACCTCTGTATGCGCCGGTTTAGTCACAGTTGACGAAGAAAGTGACATTATCCGTTTAGTGCACTATACAACACAGGAATACTTTGATCAAACTTGGGCTACGTGGTTTCCTGATGGCCAGACTGACATTGTAAAGACATGTGTTACCTACTTATCGTTTAAGGCTTTTGAGACTGGGATCAGCTACGCATATGACGACTTTAAGGCCAGATTGCAGTCGAATATTTTGTATGATTATGCAGCACAGAATTGGGGTCACCATGCCCGCATATCTTCAATTGAAGGTGGAAAGTTGATTTTGGGTTTTCTTGAGAGCCCGGCCAAGGCATCGGCCTCTAGCCAGGCTATGATGTATAGTAGATATGGTATTAAACTTTGGGGCGGAACACAGATGATAGGTATACACCTTGCAGCATACTTTGGACTTCAGGAATCCATGTCAGCCCTGCTCGACAAGAAGGCCGACATCAACATTGAACACATTTTCTATGGCCAAACACCGCTCTCATGGGCTGCCAGGAGTGGTTACGAGGTGGTAGTGAAGCTGCTGCTTGACAAGAATGCCGACATCGAGTCTCAGGGAGAATTTGGCTGGACACCACTCGCACGTGCTGCCTCGAACGGTCATGAGGCGGTAGTGAAGCTGCTGCTTGATAAGAATGCCGACATCGAGTCTCAGGGAGAATTTGGCTGGACACCACTCGCACGTGCTGCCGAGAACGGCCATGAGGCGGTAGTGAAGCTGCTGCTTGATAAGAATGCCGACATCGAGTTTAAGGACAAGGATGGCCAGACACCGCTCTCATGCGCTGCCTCGAACGGTCATGAGGCGGTAGTGAAGCTGCTGCTTGACAAGAATGCCGACATCAAGTCTGAGGACGAGCATGGCCAGACACCACTCTCATGGGCTGCCGAGAACGG
>NPHW01003590.1:0-12755 GCA_002240705.1 Elaphomyces granulatus
CATTTACATCCAATCCAATTACTTCACTGTATCCCGCTGTCTCTGAGGTTTCTTGACCGACCTTATCCTTGCTGCGGTGTTTAAACTTGTCAAACGTTAGTTGGCATATCCCCGAAACCACTAGAGTGGCCGGGGTTCCTTTTCGGTAGAATGTTATAATATTCAATCTACCTCTGGGCCCCCAGCAACCAATTTTGCCGAATCGCGTAATCTCAAGCAGTCATTGGATATATAAATATATACATTGACTCTCGAATAAATCGTCTAAAGCCCAAATACCGATATAGCTATCAATGGCTTGAGTTCTAAGCGAATGGAGAATATTGAGTATCAAATATTGAATAAAATAATATTTAGTCTGAATATTAGTTAGTATTCATACAACTAGATATGTTTTTTTAGGATTCTTACTCGACATATTCTTACAGTTTATCCGGGATATTCAAATCTATGTAGCAAATGTTGCCTGCCCCTGCCTGTAGTTATTACCTAGGTAGTATACCGGGTAAGGAACGATCGGGGAAAGAGTGTTAGGAGCTCAACCAGCTATGAAGGAAAGGCCCACGTCGCCCGATATATAACAGCCTGGCCATGCACGATCGAACTCACAACAGAGGGCATAGACCTAAGACATCTGAATTGCTGCAGACGCCGTCGAATAGCTTCAATCATAGGCAAGTATAAGTATAAGCCAGGAACAGCAGCGGTTTCAGGAGGTTCTGTGTCTTTATCTGGATTATTTTTTTTGTTTCAGGCTGTACAGGCCGACTACATATCAGCATCTCTTTAGTAATATTTCTTCCTCTATATCATAAGTTACCTGGGTAATTGACTGGTGTGTTTTCTTCAATGTCCCGACAGGGCCGATACCCAGGATGGTTTGCCCGAGCCTCGCAAGTCGTACCTAGGAAGTGTAACCACTGCATTATATGGCCTCTACGGACCTTGAAATCCTGGACGAATTGACAACCGAGGCGGCGATTCTTGCTACTTTTTGAAGACCGCAGGAAAATGGCATCGATATCCCGAGGCAGAAGAGGAAGCTTGTTGTAGACCTTACCGATATTGCACAGGAAATTGCCTGGCCTTTATATTGTACAGCTGGTCCCGTACTTGGTGAATCTCCATAAACACACTCTCTTCCTATCAACAAGCTACCTAGATTCATTAAAGTTGAAAAGTCCTTCCTCTCCAGTCTCTATCCATTATTGATTTGAGCCATAAGAAAAGATATATTTTCGGGATCCGTTACTTATATGCGACTCCCTCCTGGGGAAAGGAAGGCTCTCCAGAAGAAAACGCGCAATGTCCCGTATCATCGGTATCATACTGACCAGCCACCCCCCATTTGATCTTCTTACGCTCGATGTTTTTCTCTTCTCCCGCGACGTGGCAAGCTGCCGCAATAACGGCGCTGTTCGTGCCTCCGAGTGGCATTCCTGATTTATACTTCCTCCACCCCATGCCAATTGCCACAGCAATCATCAACAACCCCCCGCATATCACGAGGAGAACGGCCAGTGGTGACCAGCCACATGAATAGTGCTCACCTTCGATCACTCCATCAAAATTAGTCACTGGATTCCCTAGTGGATCATTTCGCTCAACGGCGATTACGAATATGCTCTGGGAGACGAGTGCATAACGGCCGAGAACCCCAGGCGTGGGATCGTGTATCGGTACGGCAACTGCAAAAAATAGGCGCTTCGCTGCTCGCCCTGGGGGTTTTCCGAAACCCTTAGGCTCTTTTTCTGCCATGCCATCTGGCTCCATTCCAGCCCCGCTAGCATCGCGGTAAAGAGTGCATTGTAAGTAAAGTATGCGAAGGAGAGGATTAGCTGTGGCAGATTCGCGACAAGGACGCTCGATAACAGCCCGACAGTGCCGGAGCTGGGGAGGTGCCAGAAGATGACCGTCTCGGTAGATACCGTGCCGAGGCCAAGGGAATAGCAAGGAAGAGAAGCTCGGTGAGTTGTAGGTTCTGGTGACGCCATATATTAGGAATATCAAGCATATTAACACCAGGCTGGGATATCTGGGATGTACGAATGTTTCAGCTTAAGGTGCTAGTTTGTAGGAGGGTTCACTTACAAAATATAGGTTAGAATCCCCACACTGTTTTCATCGGCTTTAGAAAACCGACCTCTTTTTTCGATGAATATCAGGTCGCATGGGTACCCTGACAGACCCGCTTGTTTGAAATCCGATGCACCGTAGAGGCAACGACCGATAAGTATATGGTCCGGCCGAATCAAAAAGGATGCAATAGCATCCCCCATCGTTTGGACTCGAGCTTCTCGCAGTCCAAAGGCCAGAATCAGCATAATCACCGCCTTGGAAATATTGAAAAGGATGACAATTATCGCGATCAGAAGATTGAATTGCAGCTTGCAAGACTCTTCAGTGGGCTGACTCAGGCAATAGTCCACCTGTCCTCCAGCAAGTGATACTGTCCAATTCTGTGGATCCACGAGAAGTTCGTTTAGAAGATTCAGTCATGGTACTCCGCAGTAATAGGAAACACACATCCGAGAAACTGGATCCACCGGGCACCCGTTGACAGAATCAATGACTTCGTTGGTGATAACGTTGAATGAAATCGTATCGTTTAGTTGTTTAAGATTCGACGTTACAAGGAGAAGGTTTCTCCGGTCGCTCAGATACATCTTGCCGTAATCTTGAATGCACTTCTCGTTGTCCAACTTGTCAAGCGTACCGGCCAGAGCGGACTCCTGTAGATGTCCCAGGATTGACGCTATATCCTCGTCAACACCCATCCAGCCCAACAATTCTGGGGAAGATAGGGTTGCTTGAGACGGATCAACAAATGTCTGGTTCACCGAAAAAACGTAGTAATTATTGGCCCCTACAGAAGAATAAATAACCGAATTATAACTGTAACTTGGAATTAGGCATAAAAAATCTTTGAAGGGGAAGGCGGAATCACAGACAATAAATGAAGCGGCAAGGATGAAATCCCCAGCAATGTCCACATCAAAACTTTCCAATTAGGGCCAAACGCGACTAGGTTGCGAAGACTGGGAACACCAATGTCGAGCGCGATGCCTCGCTTATGAGCGTTATCGATCTCTCGCCGAGTTGGAGCCGATAGACACTGCATACAGTAGTTGCTGCCGCTTAATAGGAGTGTGCTCAGGACATTGATGATCAGATGTGCACCTCTATTGTATCTAGTAATTTTGGAACAGTCTCCCTGCAGCAAAGTCCGTCTTCCTTTGTCAAAGCCCTGGTTGGAGTCGACAATTGTAAACACCGAAAGCCCGATGTTTATCAACAGAGTCACGATCACTGCTACCGCCCACCCGGTGACACCAAATTTCCAGCCGATGAGACGTGTGCGGATCACAGTAGGGAGTCGCTGGATGAAGGCAGTTTTGGCTTCTTTATATTGGCTGTCGATATCCAGTTTTGGCGATGAGGTAGCCTCTTCTTCCTCTCCAATGATGAAGCCTCAGCTGTAGCTGATAACATATTGAAATTATTGCGCATAAGAACCAGTGAGCACAAAGTTTTTTGATGTGTGAGTGTATTTGAACATAAATTTTGAAAACAGGACAGATAAAATTCTGGTATCTCGACGAATGTTCACAATCCATGGGTAGAGAGAGGCGTATATGGAGGTTTCCCAGGCTTTATATCAGGTCACTTGGGATGTGTGAAAGTTCTACTTGGAGAAAAAATTTAGGCTCTTCCACGAAGCACGTCCTGGAATCAAAGATTTCCTTAATTAGTTTTCCCTGGGTCCTTCCTGATATTCTGGGAAAGATTGCAGTTAGTTCTGTTGAAACAGAGCTGCAAGGACTAATCCTGAAATATTAAATATGTATTATGGCTCAGATTGTTGTAGGAGTTGCATCCGGGGATCGTCGAATATCTGCAGCGGGGCAAACTCCTTGGATATGTTTATACAATGTTTCGTAACGGAATTTCAACCGTCAGGGTCCTGCTGTCTCTAGGATCTCTTGACCGACCCTATCCTTGCTGCAGGGTTTAAACTTGTCCCAGAGCCCTTTTTAGTAGAATACCTATTCTAATAAACCCAGTCTACCTTGCCGAACCGCGTAATCTCAAACAAAATATATATTGAGTCTCGAATCCATTGTAAAGAATTGGGTAAACCAAATATCGATATAAAAGCATATCGCTATCAATGGAGTTCCAGCGAATATTGAGTATCAAATATTAAATAACATAATGCATATTACTCCAGTGTCTAGTCTAAAGATAGTTAGTATTCATACAACTCGATCTTACTCGGTATATTCTCATTTACGTTGGAGAAGCATATGTTCTCCCTCTCTGAGTCTGCCTCTAGTATACCTTAGGCGAGAGGGTAAGGGCCCAATATGCGCAACATCAAACGTGTACCATAGTATACTGGACTTGTAAGCAATATGTAAAATATGCCACTGTTATTGACAACTGCATTTTCTCTCTAAAACAGTGGAATTCAGTAGGTATTTCAGTGAAGTATATAGAAAAACCAAGGGAAAAAAATCCTAGCTTTTCGCAATACCCTTGCTGGAGCCTCTTAGTGTAAAATATGACTCGTGCACCTGATGTGGCCTCGTACATATTTCGTGAAACATTTAACGTAATATATAATCTGCCTGTGCGCGCTTGTGGAAACATAGGTATTTATTATTCAGTCAGGATTGACGAAAGAATGTTGGGGAAGGCCCACGTCGCACGAATCGATAACAACCTGGCCGTGATGAACCCAGATTATTATAGATAAAACTAAATCCAAACAGAGGACATAGACCTAAGACATCTGAATTGCTGCAGACGCCGTCGGATAGGTAGCTTCAATCATAGGGAAGTATAAGTCAGAACAGCGGCGGTTTCAGGAGGTTGTGTGGGGAATCAAAGTCTTCATATGCATTATTTTCATTTCAGGCCGTACAGGGCGATCAGCTTTCTTGAGTCAATATTTCTTCCGGCATATGACTTCCATCGTAGTTGACTAGTGTCTTTCCAAATGTCCCGACAGGACCGATGCCCAGGATGGTTTGCTCGTGAGCCGTAGGAACTGCAACCACTGCATTATATATCAACATCTTCTCGACTCGCGTCAAAGCAGGCAGATGTGGGCCCTGGAATATTCCCGAGGAACATATTATTGTTGGCGCCAAAGCGATGGCACTATTCATTCCTATCTCTTATCCGGCAACGCTTGCAAATGCGCTCTGTATCTAGATCCAACTGGGGCCAACGCTTACAACAGCGGACATAATGCAGGGCGTGAGAGGAAAGTGGGCTTTCCCATTAAAATGGAGGATTGCTAGCAGGACCCCGACGCAGAGCCCATTCCTGTGATGAGGTCCCGGGATTAGTTGCAGATGTGTAAACGTGTTATTTCTTGCAAGACATCGACTGCGGCCTCGAGGCTGTGAAGCGCTGCTGCCAGGATTTGTTGCATCATCATGAGAGGGAGAAGCATCTCTTCCACGGCAAATGTTATATTCTCTCCGGTTCAATTATTATATGTACCGCGTGCGGCGTTGTTGGGAATGTGCAGCTATTTATGTCCTCCGTAGGCATAGGTATATGTAGTAGAATTAACTACCTATATAGTACTAGTTGAAAGCATTGTTTGCAGTTAGTTAGAATGTTTAAGCAGAATAAAAGTGTTGTACATGGAGTAAACGAAGAGGAGAACCTTTGAATCTGGTTGACGAAGGGTTGGGTGGAGCCTCCAATCATGAGTCCTATCATATGCATCATCTATGATATTTTATAATGATCTGGTATGTGATTAATAATATTGTTCTGGGAGACATCGCCTTATTATTACATACACTAGACTCTTAACTGACTCTATACTACTACACATATGTCCATCGATGGCGATAGGTACCATTATAAAACGGTGGGGGGTTTCCCTTGCAGAGACATATGATAAGGATATATGACAGTTAAGACACTGGATATTATTGGTGTACCGAGGTCTGATATCAGTATGCAAGTAGTTAACCCGATCCATCTTAGCTTGAGGTTGATGAAAGCAGGTCCAACTCTAGCCTCAACACAGTCCAACTCCACCGATCTACGTTGTATGTATGTACCCAGAGTCAGACAGATGTCCAGAGATCGATCAGTGGCGTACAGAATCCTAGATCATTATTATTGGTGATTCTTATCTCAGTTAGATCCATGAAGCCGCAGAGTCCCATGGTTCCTTTTCCATCATTTTAGTTTAGGGCGTGTTCTTGCTAGTTAGTGCCAAGCTAACCTCATCTGAGCTCAGACCAGGTACCGACAAAGTCACCACGATATCTTATCCAATCAGCGTCAGTAAGAGGCTCACCGTCCTTGGGATTGGCAGAAAACCGTTGGGGAGCTGGACCCAACAGTGAACAGTTGGGGATCAGCTGGCCAATCAGAAGATACACCATCCTGACTTGGGATGATCATCTCAAAGCTAGTTTTTTTTTTTTACTTCAACAAGAGTGGACGAATTATTATGCAGGAGAAAGATGCAGAAAAAAAAAGAAAATCAAGATGGAGTGAACAATGCGGGGAAGTAAAAAGAGATGGATGACATGAATTGAAGTAAAAGCAGACAAGTTACTCTACTACTTGACGACGTCAACGAAATCTATCCCAAAAACTTGTTCAATTCTCATCCCCAACCTCTCACTACTTCTATTATTATTATTACACCCCAACGTGTCTCCAGACCATGGTGGAGAACCAACCCTAGGCCTGCTGCGTGTTATCGCCTCTATTGGTGACTGATATATTATCAGCTTGTCAATGATTCTTAATTCTTAATTTCTTGTCAACCTTTTTCCTTTCCTTTTCTTTTATCTTTGACTTACCTCCCTCCATCTCCGTTTCTAATTTCTTACCTACCTACCCTTCCTATCCATCTCCTTTCCTCCCTTCCTCTCTTCCCTCTTCTGATCAGCAGACACTGCACCATGACTGCCAAACCAGCCGACGGTCTCAGGCCACGGGCTCCGGAGCCCAAGAAGATACATATTGCGGACACGCTGTTAACACGTTACAACTGGTATAATCATGTCAATTGGCTAAACGTCACTTTAATCGTTGGAATCCCCTTGTACGGCTGCTTCCAAGCTCTCTGGGTTCCGCTGCGCCTGCCAACTGCCGTCTGGGCCATCATATACTACTTCTGCACGGGCTTGGGCATCACAGCTGGTTTGTGGATCCGAAAGCATTATCCTCTGGGGAGAATGGGTTGCTGACCGTGATTTTTCTCTGGACATAGGATACCATCGTCTCTGGGCGCACTGTTCATATTCGGCCACGTTGCCACTGCGGATCTATTTGGCGGCGGTGGGCGGTGGTGCCGTCGAGGGTTCCGTCCGTTGGTGGGCACGGGATCACCGAGCTCACCATCGGTTCACCGACACCGACAAGGATCCCTATTCAGTTCGTAAGGGCCTGCTCTATTCGCACATCGGCTGGATGGTCATGAAGCAGAACCCCAAACGCATCGGCCGGACCGACATCTCCGACCTGAACGAGGACCCCGTCGTTATGTTGCAGCACCGCCACTACCTCAAAGTGGTATTGTTCATGGGCCTCGTCGTCCCCATGCTAGTGGCCGGCTTGGGTTGGGGAGACTGGTGGGGAGGCTTCGTCTATGCGGGTATCCTCCGTATATTCTTTGTCCAGCAGGCCACTTTTTGCGTGAACTCTCTGGCCCACTGGTTGGGAGACCAACCCTTCGATGATCGAAACTCCCCTCGGGATCATGTTGTCACAGCTCTGGTGACGCTGGGAGAGGGATATCACAACTTTCATCACGAGTTTCCCTCGGACTACCGCAACGCAATTGAGTGGCATCAGTACGATCCCACTAAGTGGACCATCTGGATGTGGAAGCAGCTGGGCCTGGCCTATGATCTGAAGCAGTTTCGAGCCAATGAAATCGAGAAGGGTCGGGTCCAGCAGATGCAGAAGAAGCTTGACCAGCGGCGCTCGAAGCTCGACTGGGGCATTCCGCTCGATCAACTGCCCGTCATGGAGTGGGATGATTACGTCGAACAGGCCAAGAATGGCCGTGGACTCGTGGCGATCGCTGGCGTGGTGCATGACGTGACCGACTTTATCAAGGATCACCCCGGTGGCAGGGCCATGATCACCTCAGGCATTGGCAAGGACGCCACGGCGATGTTCAACGGCGGGGTATACAATCACTCGAACGCGGCCCACAACCTGCTGTCGACCATGCGCGTGGGTGTGGTTCGCGGTGGCTGCGAGGTCGAAATCTGGAAGCGAGCGCAGAAGGAGAACAAGGATGTCGACTATGTGCGAGATGACAATGGCCAGCGGATCCACCGGGCTGGCTACCAGGTAACGAAGATCCCGGAGCCCATCCCGACAGCAGGGGCCGCGTGAGGATGAGGTTTGCAATGATTTTGTTTTGTTTATCTTTTCCATTTCCTTGTAATGAATCTTCTCTTTTTCAACTCTTGTATGGGTTTCGCCCCTTTTTTCCCTCCCAACTTCTATTCTCTTCCTTTGACATGATCATAAAGACAGGGTGATATCTTGGCACATGGCCGCAATCTCATTCACCATTCTTCTCTGTCGGCCGTTGGCTGCGAATCTGCTTGGTTGACGCATTCAAAAGGCTGTTCTTATTACGGTTAGGTTATTAATTGCTCATGATGTATCTAGGAGTTCGGGGCGTTCATTGGGACAAAGACAGTCTTTGCAAAAGGCGGATAAATTCAAACGGTGGATGCATTCTAGACCTACAGAAGGCCTGTATATAATAATACATGGAATGTTCAAATTAACGTTCAACTGTCCACAAGATCGATAGTTCGATACGCGACGTCACGGGGTGATGATACTCCAACTGCTAGCATTTTATCATCGTTATTTTGATCTATTCATTTCATTTGGATATTATTTCCATTTGTATTTGTGTGCATTTCACAGTAGACTGTTTTAGATGGGTAGATTTCACATCAATAGGTATGAAAAAGAAAACAATAAAAAGAGGATGAAATGAAAGCTATGATAATACTGATAGGATTTCTATCACTGTTTTTAAAGCTGAATTCCTTCCTGAGGGATTTGTCATGTGCCTATATATTAACTAGGTTTGTCACATGCCACATGAGCCTATAGTTACATGATACATACATACCCGCATAGGTATTTCCCGTACTTTTTCCGAGGACCGAGCTCATCTCATCGGAAGCTTATGTGGCTTGTTAGACGAATCCTCCGAGACGAAACTTATTAGAAAGATCTATTCCTGAAAATGCGGCGCGGAGGGTGATAATGTATTCCCAGTAGTTGAGGCCAACTTGAACGGACCCAAGCATTTGAAAGGTGGGAGAAGTCTGGTATTTTATCCTCATGGCATGATGATGGGTGCCAGACGGCACGACTAATTATTATCTACTGTAGGTAGGTACTAGTAGGTATGCACATGTATTATTTCGCAAGGCTTGCAAGTTGAGGACAGAGAGACGGAGCGAGGCTGAGTCTCTACCCCTCATTTCACAATCTAGTCCTATCATATCATTTCACGCCCCTTCAAAGAAAGTCAACTTGTTCTGAAAATCGGGTTTGGCCCAAGTGTGATTTTTGAGAACCTCATATTTTCAACAGCTTACAGTACCACTGCCAGATTCCTCATGTCGAATCCACAAGATTACACTGTTGGCTGGATCTGTGCCATTGTTACTGAATATGTTGCTGCCCATGCTTTCCTTGACAGAGAGCATGACAGGCCAGAGAAACTCTCCCTTGGTGATAATAACAATTACACATTAGGCGAAATCCGGGGCCATAACGTTGTTATTGCAACTCTGCCTGATGGAGAATACGGTGTATCCTCTGCAGCAACTGTTGCGAGAGATATGCTACACAGCTTTCCCAATATCAGAATTGGCTTGATGGTCGGTATCGGCGGAGGTGCACCAAGTCAAAAGCACGATATTCGTCTTGGTGATATCGTGGTCAGCGCTTCCCGTGATGGCGCTGGCAGTGTGTTCCAGTACGACTTTGGCAAAGCAATACAAGGTCAGAACTTCTGCCCAACAGGATACTTGAACCAACCACCTCCCATCCTTCAGACGGCAGTGGCCGGACTCAAGGCGCAATACGAGATGAAGGGTCATCAGATAGAGGAGGCAATTGGCAGTATTCTCGAAAAGAACAAAAGAATGCGACAAAAATACAAGCGACCAGACCCAGATAGTGATAGGCTACATCAGAGCCAAGTTCTCCATCCGCTAAACAACGAAGCAAGTTGCGCCGGAAGCTGCGGTAGCGATGCGTCAAAGTTGATCATAAGACCTGAACGGACCGAGGATGAAGATAACCCTATGATTCACTATGGCCTGATCGCATCCGGTAACAAATTGATAAACGATGCCCTGCTTCGAGACGCGCTGATAGCAGAGAAGAGTGTCCTGTGTTTTGAGACGGAAGCAGCAGGGCTGATGAACCATTTTCCATGTCTGGTGATCCGCGGTATATGTGACTACTCAGACTCGCATAAGAATAAGGAGTGGCAAGGGTATGCAGCGATGGCGGCAGCAGCATACACAAAAGATCTGCTATGTCGGATTGTTCCGCAGCAGGTGGAAGCTGAAAGAAAGATCAGTGAGATTTTGTTTAGTCAGTCCAACTAGATCTTCGATTCAACTGACGAAAATTTGCTAATTCATAGCTACCGTGACAGACATTCAAGATGGACTTGAAAAAGTCTTACACAGACAGTACGATCGAGAACAGCAAGCTATCCTTAACTGGCTTACATCGGTTGACTATTCTCCTCAGCAAAATGACTTCATTGGGAGACGACAAGAAGGAACCGGAGAATGGCTTGTTGAGTCCGATGAATTCCAGCATTGGGAGAACAATAAAAAGTGTACCCTATTCTGCCCGGGCATTCCTGGTGCAGGCAAGACAATGATCGTATCTGTTGTGGTTGACCATCTGTTCAAAAGGTTTAGGAATGATCACGGTATTGGCATTGCATTCTTGTACTGCAATTTCCGGCAGCAGCAAGAGCAACGACTAATAGATCTCTTCTTAAGCCTACTGAAGCAATTTTCCCAGAGACAAACCCTTCTCCCTGACTGTGTCACAGGAATGTACAAGACTCATGAAAGAGACCGGACACGCCCTTCTTTTAGTGAGATCTCGGATGCATTATGCTCTGCCATTGCGAACTGTTCAAGAGCTTTTATCATCATTGATGCTCTTGATGAATGCTCAGCTACAGATAGGGTTCTTCCTCGGTTCATGGAAGAGCTATTCAGCCTTCAGGCGAAAACTGACTCTAACGTCTTTACAACATCACGGCCGATACTGGGCATACCAAAAGAATTCGAAAGACAAGGAAGCAGCATCCTTGAGATCCGCGCTAGTGACGAAGATATACGGAGATATCTAGATGGCCATATAAACCAAATACCGACATTTGTGAGGGAAGCCCCAGGGATTGAAAGGAAAATAAAGTTTGCAATTATTAAAGCTGCTGATGGAATGTAAGTCAATTTATTTATAGTTTCGTTGAGAGGAATGTGTAACCAACTGTATAAGGTTTCTTCTTGCAAGACTTCATTTGGATTCCTTAGAGGACAAAATATCCGTCATGGAGGTTGAAGATGCCTTGGAAAAGCTTCCCAAAGGAGAATATGCGTATCGGCAAGTGTACGATGAAGCTATGGAGAAGCGAATCAAGGGTCAAAGACCGAGATTCGCCGAGCTTGCGCTTCGAACTCTTTCATGGATTACATTTTCAAAAAGACCGCTTACGACCTCGGAACTCCAGCATGCACTAGCCGTCACCGATGGTGCGTCAACACTTGATCTGCGAAACATAACACATATCGACTTGATTACCTCTGTATGTGCTGGGTTAGTCACAGTTGACGAACAAAGTGACATTATCCGTTTAGTGCACTATACAACACAGGAATACTTTGATCAAACTTGGGCTACGTGGTTTCCTAATGGCCAGGCTGACATTGCAAAGACATGTGTTACCTACTTATCATTTAAGGCTTTTGAGACTGGGATTAGCCACACAGATGAAGACTTTAAGGCCAGATTGCAGTCGAATATTTTGTATGATTATGCGGCACTGAATTGGGGTCACCATGCCCGCATATCTTCTATTGAAGGTGGAAAGTTGATATTGGATTTTCTTGAGAGCGCGGGCAAGGTATCTGCCTCTAGCCAGGCTATGATGTCTCGTGGATTTGGAGATAGACGTGGTGAAACGCAGATGATAGGCATACACCTTGCAGCATACTTTGGACTTCAGGGATCCATATCGGCTCTGCTTGGCAAGAATGCCGACCTCGAGTCTAAGGACAACAACTCTGGCCAGACACCGCTCACATGGGCTGCCCGGATGGGCCATGAGGCGGTAGTGAAGCTGCTGCTTGACAAGAATGCCGACGTTGAGTCTGAGGACAAGTATGGCCAGACACCGCTCTCNNCTCTCATGGGCTGCCGAGAACGGTGATGAGGCGGTAGTGAAGCTGCTGCTTGACAAGAATGCCGACCTCGAGTCTAAGGACAACAACCATGGCCAGACACCGCTCTCATTCGCTGCCGAGAGCGGTCACGAGGCGGTAGTGAGGCTGCTGCTTGACAAGAATGCCGACCTCGAGTCTAAGGACAACGACTTTGGCCGAACACCGCTCTCATGGGCTGTTGAGAATGGCCATGAGGCGGTAGTGAAGCTGCTACTCGACGGGAATGCTGACATCGAGTCTAAG
>NPHW01003592.1:0-13539 GCA_002240705.1 Elaphomyces granulatus
ATCCAATCAATCAAGTATTGGGTGCTCGGATTGATTTATTGATTGATAGCAAGTCTGGCTTTCAAAGTTAGCCGATTCCTTCGCGTTTGAGAAAAGAAACTTCATTAATATTGATTTCCCAGCCCCAGGCTTCCCCTTAACCCATAGGAAGCCCTGATGGTCTTTCAATAATGCCTAGGTATGTAGCTGCTAAGTTGTGTACCTACATGCCAGTTCTTATATATGTATCTCAATCAGTCATGTTGACCGACCGCTCCTCCCATTCCCGCCAGTTCACTACACCAATTCCAACATTTCTCAGCGAGAGAGACGTCACCACCGGGCATCATGACCATAACAACGTCCTGACTCTTCAGGCCCTCATAACCGGCTATAAAGAGGTTGACCTTGAAAACTACCCTACTGTCCTGACCGACCCGTCCTTCCCGGCCGACCAATACAGAATATTGGATTCAGAACGTGTCTGCACCAGGCAGAAGTCTTGGTGGACCGTGGGAGGTTTACATATAACACTTGTAACAATGTTGTTATTATTGAATGGGAAATAGGAAATGTTTTCTAGAACAATTCATTTGGTTCTACCTATTTGTTTTGTATCAGGGTCGAAGGGGTTGACCGGGTAACTATATAATACGCTTATTATTAGATGGTGAAGTTTTAGTTCCCCATGTTGCCCTGGACAATTCGGTGGTTGATTCGGGGGAAGTATCACATGTATTATGCGAAAAGTTACACGACAAACTATATTAGTTAATACTTATTCTGTTTTATTACATTTTTCGGTCTTGCTTCTACTAAAGAGATAATGCGATGAATGTAAAAAGACCATGATCAAAGTGATTCCCAAGTTCTCTCCCATTCCCTTTTCGACCCAAACAAGCGCTCAAACCCAAGAAGAATAGCTCCAATCCCTTCCTGTAAAGTCCTCGGGCTTCGAAGGGAACTACATAACGCACTTAGGGAGCCGACATTTTTGAATGGATTGGCTCCAGGCCTTCGAGAGACGTCTAACTTGAAGGCTTGGTCACGGTAACGGGGCCCTGGATGTGAATGAAACAGTCCGAAGCTTGCTATAATCAAACCCCTCTGTATTAGTTTCGGATGGATGGATTTTTATCACCGACGCTTTTAATGAGAGTTTACTTACTTTTTTATCGTCGCAGCAGAGAACAACGGGAACGCCCTTAAGCTTGCATTTAGACGAGCTTTCAAGAGGACCCTCGCAGGTAGTTCCATCGGATTTGCTATTTGGAGTGCAGCAGTACGGGCTAAAACCAGCCTTGCAGAGTATATGCTGCTAAATCGGGAATTAGAACTGCTTATGATGGAAAGTACGTGGCAACCATAAAATACCGGCACTGTACTAATAGGTGGTCGGGGGCCGTCAGGAGTGGCGACGACGCCGACAATAGCAACAGCGAGGAAGGTAATGACTTGAGTGATCTGCATCTTGATAGAAGAGAGTAATTAATTGATTAAGAGAAGTGGAGATTGTATATATAAGTAACGATAAAGGGTGTAGATTTGAGATGTCTGCCTGCTATGTATATAAATGAATTCTGTTTCTCGGGGGGTTTCTTGGGGAATTTATACCATTTTCAGGGGCACCACCGTTCCGTGTTTACCAAGCTGAGGATGTTGTTCCATTCCTCTATGATCCCGACGATCTACAGCCCTCATATCGCTCGCTTCTGTCCACCATCCAGCCCGCTGTCTATATCTATCAGACATGCAGAGATCAAGCTCCACAGAGGGGTCGCATTGACCTCGTGTATCGATTGGCCCAGCTGCAACTGAGGTTCTAACACGCTCCTGCAGAGTATGGTTTATTATACATAAAAATCTCTAAAAACTCGATCAGTGCTACATATGATAACATGTAGCATTTTATAGACTGATTTTTGGAAGGCTCGAAGTGGCGCTTATCTGAGCTCGCTGAGGTAAAGTGGCGCCGTACTATCATTGCTAGGTAAGCCTAACTACCTTACTAGGCTGACTAGCAGATACCTTTTACTGGCCGGCTGATTCTAGCTAGAAGGGCGCAGCCTTCAGTCTTGTCGGCTAGTGGAGACGGTGCCATTTGTGTACGGCTGAGGGACTGAGGTAAGGTGCCACTCAATCATCTCCGCTGAGATAAGCACATATCGAGATTTTGCGGGGCTGTTGCCAAGGGTGCGGAGTGAGATGCTATGTATCGTCGGTAAACCTGGGGTAAATGTGCTAATTAATGCGACTATTTTCAAATAGCCTATTTTAGATCGAACTTTAATTATTCTTTTTATGGGTCCGATGCATTACAATAGGGCAGAGTTCATGGGTCCGAACGGAGCGCAGGAGTTTTAGTACATAGTTAGTGCCATGCCTAAAAGGGTCCAGATGTTACTGGATGTAATTATGTTAGTGAGATGAAGGCGTCTTGTACCGGCCAGTTACAACTTGAACTCACAGTGTCAAGCCATACTACCAAAGCCCATCAGCCTGTGTTTGCTAGAATGTGCATCACTAGGTAGATGAAACCTCAAAACTTGGATGTCGATCTCAACTAGTACATTTACTAAAAGACACAACTTACAATCTCCGTAGGATGGATTCAATGTTGGGTTTACTTCTCGCCAACAGTAGTACACATGCATACACCATGATGGATGCTATCGGAACTTTCGGCGGCTTTGAACAAGAATTCTCGGTTTCCATGGAAGAAGGAAAGAGCGCCAGAAAGTCTTCGTTTACCGTCCTAGGTACTCCTTATATCAATGTGTGTATGATAGCACCACCCAGCTTGGCGGCGTAATTGACCCGTTGATTTGGATAAATTTTGATAATTAATGGTTACGCTCGAAGTCTGTCTATATGGGCAAAAAATATTTCACGCTTGAAACTTCGAAAGTTTTAATTTCATTTCCCATCTCTACCTCTGCCCTATGATACGAGGATTCAGGATGAAGAACCCTCGCACTTTGTACAATCTAGCTTTGTAAGATTGCGAACTATGAGTATGGTCGATTTGGGAACTTAGTGATATGCCTAGTGGTGTAACTCTATTTAATTGGCCTTTGTATTTCGCAAGGCTGAGAGATGGAGAGATAGTCATTTCCCGCCCCCTTAAGAAAGTTGGGGCAATTGAAACTTGTAGTGAAGTCTTTTCAAGTTGAAGATATTTTTTGAAAAACCCAGGTACTATACACTTTTAAGAACCTCGTATTTTCAACAGCCCACAGCCCACAGCCCACAGCCCACAGCCCACAGCCCACTGCCCACTGCCCACTGCCCAGGGTCCCAAATCCCTCATGTCGAATCCAAAAGACTACACTGTTGGCTGGATCTGCGCTATTGTTACCGAATATGTTGCTTCCCAAGCTTTCCCTGACAGAGAGCATGACAGGCTAGAGAAACTCCCTTTTGGTGACAATAACAATTATAATTACACGTTAGGTGAAATCTGGGGCCATAACGTTGTTGTTGGCAACTTGTTGCAACTCTGCCTGATGGAGAATACGGTATATCCTCTGCAGCAACTGTCGCAAGAGATATGCTACACAGCTTTCCTAATATCAAAATTGGCCTGACGGTTGGTATCGGCGGGGGTACACCAAGTCAAAAGCATGATATTCGTCTTGGCGATATCGTGGTCAGCGCTTCTCGTGAGGGCGCTGGCTGTGTGGTCCAGTACGACTTTGGCAAAACAATCCAAGGTCAGAACTTCTGCTCAACAGGATACTTGAACCAACCACCTCCCATCCTTCGGACAGCAGCGGCCGGACTAAAGGCGCAATACGAGAGGAAGGGTCATCAGATAGAGGCAATTGGCAGTATTCTCGAAAAGAACAAAAGAATGCGATGAAAATACAAGCGACCAGACCCAGAGAGTGATAGGCTACATCAGAGCCAAGTTCTCCATCCGCTAAACAATGAAGCAAGTTGTGCTAGATGCTGCGGTAACGATGCGTCGAAGTTGATATAAGACCTGAACGGACTGCAGAGGATGAAGATATCCCTATGTTTCACTATGGCATGATCGCGTCTGGATGGAGGATGCTCTGCTTCGAGATGCGCTGATAGCAGAGAAGGATGTCCTATGCTTTGAGATGGAAGCAGCAGGGTGATGAACCATTTCCCCTGCCTGGTGATCCGCGGTATATGTGACTACTCAGACTCTCATAAGAATAAAGAGTGACAAGGGTATGCAGCAATGGCGGCAGCAGCATACACAAAGATCTGTTATGTCGGGTTGTCGCGCAGCAGGTGGAGGCTGAAAGAAAGATCAGTGAGATTTTGTCTATCAATATATAGGGATGAAAGATGGTCTCTCGTACCCCCAAACGCCGTATTTCATCATGTGTCGGTGCATAGTAATATGGAATTTATGGTTGGAATCCCTGACTTTGAAATTTTCAATTCTGCTCTGCTGAATGACTTTTGAGTTCATCATGCTCATCAAGCAATATTGCTCCAGAAAATATTAAGGCACACGCCTCCCCATGATTTAAAACATTGACAGTAAATGGGATTTCAGCTCTTGATACAAACATGTTCATATGAATGACGTTGAGAAGGCCTTTCTGCAAGTGACGTTTTCGTTTCTATGTACGGTGTCCCCCCGTGCCATTTAGGTGGTAAATACACACGTGCAAGAACATCAATGAAGGGTGAAATATTTGAAGGAAATATGGGTCTATATGATTTGTTTGGAGACAGTCTATGATATTTTAAGGAAGGGTTTCAACACCAGGAGGTATATGATAGGAACAGAAGAAGCACATAAACATTGCGGGGAATTAAATCAATCATGAACCAAGACATAGATATGAAATGAAAGGAGAGTCAAAGTCAATTAAGCAGAGCTAGGGAATAGAAAAGATACGATAAAAAAACGAAATGCAAAAAGGTGGTTAACAAGACCAAGAAAAGGACTATCGACCGAAGAGCTTCAAGAAACTCCACAAGCCAATTCCACTAAAAACAGGTATTGTGAGATTATCATCCCAGCCAAAGAAATATATCAGTTCGCTCCCCGCAGCTACGATACCGGACACTACACTCATCACCCCCAGAGCCAATGAACCGGTAATGATGCCGCTGGAAGCCCCCGATGTGTTCTGAGGAACCCAACCGAGAAAGTTCCTAATGGGATTTGGAAAAAGGTTCAGGCTACCAGTGAACATAAATGCGCCCTCAGGGTCATCAGGGAAAGTCCCGACACGGGGAATGACGTAGCCCCAGAACACCACCGCCGTGATAACCCCTGTTAGCCAAGCGGCAAGGGTGCCAGCCAAACTCTTTCCCTGGCGAAGACGAATTGTATAGCGCCCGTAGAGACGACCGAATGTGGATGCCGCGGTATCACACCAGCTCAGTAAGAGAACGCCCATCACGCCAACGTCTTTCGGAAAGAACTGCAGTACGAGATAGACCCCGAGCAGGTACCAAATCACCCCATTATAGGTATTCACCTCCGTTTCTCTCATGAGTGCACCAACGCAACGGATGTAAATCTTATTGACCTTTTCATAGCGATGGCGGATGACGTCAATTACCGCGATTGGGACCAGGGAGGAGATCAGCCAAGGAGTTATTTCGAAGGACTGGATGCCTCTCCTGTACAATTCTAATGTCAAGAAGCCAATTGACACGTGGAGAAGTTTGCGCGGAATTTCATGACGGTGGATCAAGTTGCGGTAGTGTCTATGGAGTGGAATCAGCCCAAGAGGTGAAGGAGATCGAGAAATGTCACGCCACGACGACTGGAGCCGGTTGCTCATGGCTAGGTAGCCATTTGGTGATAGGTATCCATTGATCAGTGGATCTGACTTGGATCCGGTTAGCTTTTCAGACCCTTTTGTCTTCGACCGGCCGCTCATACGTCGCCGAGTTAAACCGGCGCGAGACCGATGATCTGAGCTGGAGTCGGAGCCTGCCGCCTTATCATCCTCGTTTCCCTCCTCCGATATTGGTTGGGGAGTTGTGAGTCGTCGTCTTCGCGAAGCAGAACGTGTGACAGGTCCAAAATAGCCATCTCTTGAATTCGATTTATCTGAAGGTGTGGGGGACGGAGATATGACTCTAGGAGTAGCCGGGACGTCATTTTGAGATGACATGTCAACTGCGTTTTCTCTACAGAATGGTGGCAGGGATGGCAACACGATTACCCCGGTGAATGGGCGCCGCAAGGGACCGGCGACGTGAGAAAGAGAAAGACAGATAACGGGAAGCAAGTCCCCGGTCTCTCCGAGAGGCGGAATATTGACGGTTTTTGACACAGTCGCGAAGATTTAGAATAACGAGCCAACGGCGGAGCATGACGAAACCATCCAAAAGGACCACACGAGCATGATGACAGCTCAGGGCATCGCCAGTGATTAACAAAAGAATGAATAGGATGAGGATTTGATGGGAAAATAAAAGCAACGGAGGCGTGGAAGACAAAACCCTGAGAATTTGGCGGGCAGTCTTCTTATCATAGTTGTCCGCGTGTCTCTGACATGACGTCCGATACTGGATGCACGTGATTCTACGGCAAAATCACCACCGCCTTGACCCACCGCCCTCGAATTCGATACGATATTGAAGAAAAAAGGAAATCTCGTGGGCCGATCAATCTGAGGACTTTCAATGGCTCCAAAATCCCCCTCCGCAACATCTTCTTCTCGAGCCTGGGAATCTTTAAACCCTCCACTCTCAGGATGGATCCGCGATGCCGTTTTGGCCATGGGGTTTTCCCTTATGACCCCCGTCCAAGCATCCACTATCCCTCTCTTCATGGGCCACAAAGACGTCGTGGTCGAGGCCGTGACCGGTAGTGGAAAGACCTTGTCTTTTTTGATCCCAGTGGTGGAAAAGCTACTCCGATTGGAAGAGCCCATCAAAAAGCACCATATCGGTGCCATAATTGTGTCTCCAACAAGGTAACAAATACTTCCGTATATGAGATGTGACAGTTCTAACAAAGACTGATCCAGAGAACTTGCGTTGCAGATATACAATGTTCTGCTATCATTATTAGCCTTCCATCCCCCATCCATCGCCGTGCTGAAACCGCCAGTTGACGATGAGGATATGTCCATCTCATGTCAAAAATACCCAGCCTCCACTTTGAAGGTCGTCCCACTACTCCTCCTAGGCGGAACTACCTCGCCAGCAGAAGATCTTAGCACTTTTCTGAAGCGGTCCCCCAATGTCCTTGTGGCCACTCCGGGTAGATTGGTGGAACTACTCTCGTCGCCTCATGTCCATTGTCCCCAATCATCATTCGAGATGTTAGTCTTGGATGAGGCAGATAGATTGTTGGACCTAGGGTTTAAAGAGGATCTTCAAAAAATACTTGCCCGGCTACCAAAGCAGAGACGGACGGGTCTATTTAGCGCTAGTGTGAGCGAAGCTGTTGATCAAATCATCAGAGTAGGCCTGCGGAATCCTTTTAAAGTTGCAGTCAAGGTTCGGGGCGCAACAGGTGCAGAGGACAAGCGAACCCCTGCAAGGTATAACAGACTGTCCCTAAATCTCCCTCGGCTCCGTGGATCATCTAACATATAACAGCTTGCAAATGACCTATATTCTCACTCCCCCAACGCACAAACTTCTCTCTATAAAGCAACTACTCATGTCGCTCGAGTCTACACCGCAGAAGTCGATCATCTACTTTTCAACATGTGCTGGAGTGGATTATTTCCAATATATCACTCCATTATTCTTACAAAACTTTGTAGTTATACCCCTTCATGGAAAGCATCCTCCCAATGTTCGTCAAAGGAATTTTAATCGCTTTGCTAATTCTCACACGCCCTGCATCTTATTAACCACGGATGTTGCTGCCCGTGGCCTTGACATTCCCTCGGTAGATCTTGTCATTCAGTTGGATCCTCCGTCAGATCCGAAGGTCTTTATTCATAGATGCGGCCGGGCTGGGCGAGCTGGCCGGAGAGGTCTGAGTGTAGTATTGTTGCACCCGGGACGAGAGGAAGATTACGTACCTTTTCTAGAAGTCCGGAAAACTCCTGTTGCTCTCTACAACAACGATAAAATTTTTATATCTGACACAGATGCGATTAATGCCACGGAGTTAATCCGAAGAGCGATCTTAGGTGACCGGGCGCTTCATGACAAAGCTCAGAAAGCCTTTGTGAGTTGGGTTCGAAGCTACAGTAAGCATCAAGCAAGCAGTATCTTCCGCATTGCTGATCTTGACTGGGAAGCCCTGGGCCATGCATGGGGCCTTCTGAAATTACCCAAAATGCCAGAGTTGAAGAACTTCACTGGTGATAAGAATTTAGGAGTCGAAATTGATTGGGATAATTACTCATATAAAGACAGACAGAGAGAGAAAGATCGCCAGACAGTACTCAGTGAAACGAGATCCAGCTCCAGTAATACTCACCAGCCCAGCAAAAAGAGAGCAGCAAGTGAGAATATCCCGTGGAGTCAGAACCTTGACAAGAAGAACGAGCGAGAGAAACGAAGGGAAAGAAAACGAGCACGAAAAGAAAGAGAGCGCTGGGAGAAGCTGACAGATGAAGAAAAGCAGAAATTTCGTGAGACCGAAGAAATGCTGGATCAGGTCAGACAAGTCCAACAACGAAAGGGCCCGAGTGCTGCTGAAAGCGAAGAAGAATTTCAGGGCTTTGACTAGGATCTGTTGCATTGGCAACGGTTTATCTCTGCTTCAAGATAATACCATAATCCGTTAAATGGTCATCCAGGGATACTTTTTCGCTCAAGGATTGTTCGAGTCTGCATTTTACCTCTCCGCCTTCCCGAGCAGTGTAAGATTGACAACCACCTCCTTTTCGCGGCCGATTCTCCCATTGCAGCATTTAATTTTTGCCTTACATATTCCTGTTCGGCAACAGAGATGGGGATGCGACCTTTCGGGAACCCCCGCAAAAATGCAAAGATTCGTTCTTTCAGTGCTTGGATCTATATCCAGTCCTTCCTTTTGGATTGGTACGGAGAATTCCCCAACAAAGAAGTTGTTGAACCTATCCGGCGGTAACAAGGGGCTTTTTTATTATGCTTTATGTTCTTGTCTGACCTATTATTATTTCTCTTCGTTTGTGTTAATCCATCACACCAATAATAACCATGGGCAACTCAATGGGAGCCCACATGTACCATATCATGATATGGCTCTCTAGGATTCTATGATGACCCCCAAATAAGGGGTCAACTATCCAAGTTAAGAATCAAGTTCTTTCTTTCTCACAGAAGTCCATTCTTTCGTTTGTCCGTCCTTCCTTTGAGGTGATCGTTGGCACAGACTTCCCTTGTTAGCATCCAACAAAGAAGAAAGTCGAACACAGAATACCGATGTCTCGTATAAATACCTACGTTCTGTCAAAAAGGAAGAATACGAAACAGCCACGACAAGAGTACTTTATTCAAAGATAATTATTAACAAATCCCATCACAAACGACCAACAATGTGTCTCTACGCAAGAAAAAACCCTTCTTGCACCTGCAAGGGTTCGTTCCTTCTTCGCCCTTGCAAAGATGCAACAATCCGTTCAGGATCGGTGACCCAAGATGTCTTCATTAGAAGCTGCAAAGTTGCTCAAGTAGCCGACACCGACATTCCCGCACATATTTGTTATAAGTGTGAGTCTGCAGAAGCAGCAAGGATATTAACCGAGCTTTCGGGATTAGAGGATGAGCAAGGGCAACCTGATCAACCTCGCCTTAGGCGTCGCCGAGCCAACAAATCTACCACCAATGGTCCAAAGCACCCGGAGAATTCAGGCACGGGGACTCATCCAAGGCAAAGTGCAACGGAATTGGATGGCGAAGAGGGTCTTGGCCTGGGCGAGTGCGTTGGTTTGAGTGCTCCCCAAGAGCCCCTGCGCGAGGAAACGCATAATTGGCGGCAGCAGCAGCAGCAGCAGTCGGCAGCGGTAGTGAACGAGGCAGGAAGTAACGTCGATAAATGTGATCACTTAACGAATGCCAGAGGAGAGATTCAACGAGAGGAGATACAAATTTCACCAGAAGGCCAGGTAGACAGACGCGGTCAAAAGAAGAAAGGCCGCGCGCAACGGCCACGAGCTTCAGGTGCTGTAAGACAAGAGATTCCGAAAACGACAGCCCCACAGCCCGGTCAACATCGGCCTGCCTTGACAATCACCGACGTGAAGCAAGTTTCTGACACTATACGAGGACAACAAACGCAGCCGCGACCGCGACCACACCAATTGCGAGCTTCCATCCCGCAGCAGCAATTAAACCAACATGCTAACCTGATGGACGGCCGCGGAACAGCAGACATGCCCTTGACGAATCTTCCTCAACAACAGCGCTTGCCGCAACAACCACAACAACAATTACTACAACGGCCATTCTGTCAACAACGGTATCAACCACCGCCACCACCCTTCTACCAGCAGCAACCTGGAACGACGCGCCAGCCAGGAACCAACAACCCTCATCAATACACTCCTACAGGCCCGACAGGCCTCCAAGGAGGGTCCATGATGAATTTCTCTTTACAACAGCAACCACAGCCGGGAATGACGGCCGGACCAGGGATAGGTATTAACCATTATGGAAATGTCAATCCATATACTTCCAATTCAACAGGCCCGGTGGGAAGAGGCAATCCTGCAATGGACCAGCTCTTACAGCAACAACTACACCAGCAGTATCAGCAGTATCAGCAGTACCAGCAGTTTGGAATGCCAATTCAACCAGTCACTGGTTATCATATGAACCAATATGCTCCTTCTGGATCAATGGGCCTACCAGGAGGCACCGCTCCTATGATGAATCTTTCCCAACAACAGCCCCAGCCCCAGCTCCAGTACCGGCCCCAGCCCCAGCAGCCGGGAATACCAACGCAGTCATTCCCAAATAACATCTATCCCTACGACTATTTCCCCACTATAAATATGTCCCAGCAGCAACCGTTCTTTCCTCCTCCTCCCTTAGGGAGCCACAAGAACAGCAACAGCTAATTGTTCGGCTGCCTATTTACTTACGATCGTAGTATCTACTTTTTCTAGAAGTGATACCCCGCTTGCCCCTGGGGGCCAGCCGGTCCATCTATATGCTTTGCCTTCTCTATGTTCGGCGTTACCTTGGTTCACTGTTATATGTTTTGGTCGCGATTTACCTACATGTATTAATTAATGATATATATGTCATTCCGATTCCCTCGTACAAAACCCCTCTCTTCACTTTACTTATATATACGCGTAGATAAGATATCATCCCGCTCTCCAGTATTACTTCCCTTCTCATATGATATGATCTAGGATCATCTGAATCTAGAATCACACCGTACTTTTACGCTCCGAAGAACAATTGCAGATCAACGATTCTTTTTAACAATTCAGTTATATCGAGCTCGGAACTTCGTTTTGTTTCATTGATGAATTCGCTGACAAGCCAGTTGACGTCGTGGACAAGACTCCTGAGCCCCCAGACCGTACATATACTATTCGTATCTCTCAGGCTTCAGCGGGCCAGCGGCTTCGCTTCAGATACCTACAGCGTTCACCATTTTATCATTTACACACAAACGTTGAAACGACGAATTTTTCGGAAGCAAGGTCTTCAAATGAGCTTAACCCAAGAGCTATTTTCTTCGGTACATATACACTTCGCGTGAGACTTCTTTCCAGTATGGGGAGGTTGTCCCTTTCCCGATCATATGGAATGCATATGATCTCAAACGGAGCCCCATATCCGCCGTGGGCGCCAACGGCGTGCAATTAGGTCTTTGTCCAACTGTTGCTTGAGCAGCTCCACTACTAGCTAGCGCTCTGTACGAATGAGATGTTATTACCTTTTAAGTTGACCTTGTCGGTGTAGCTCCACATTAACATGCCACCCTCCTAGAGGCCAAGGAGACATCGCTGAATGCAAAACTCATGACCAGCTGTGTGATGTTGACACTTTTCCTTCTGGCCATGGCGAGCTCGAGCTTTCTTCAAGACGTGACGACCGTCGAGTGGGCAGAGACGATCTGATCTATATATATGCTTCCGTTCGGGCGCCGCTTGGTTTGAATCGAATGGCAGATATTCTGAACCTGGAGGGGTTTGGTCCAGTTCCTCCTCGGGGATTTGTGTCAGCGCGTAGTCCAAATCCATCTCCCATTTGTGTAGCCGGTTCATTGCATTATTTACGATCCTGAGGAGGCAATGGAGAGCTCATCAGGCAGAGGCACAACACCCGGCCAATGGTAGTCTTTGGTTGTCGCAAACTCTGGTCATCTCCAAGACCGACTTCCATTCTGGGTTCACAGAGATAATAATAAAGCGTGCAAGGATCGTTGGAGTAGTACCAGAGCTAACTCAGCCTTAGCTAACCCATCGGATATATAGGAATATTCAAGACCTTCGCTGATCATCACATTGTATTCTCCAACTAGAACTGCCCCCGTCAGCACTGAGCAGTTCTGCATTGTATTTCAATTTCGCATCGTGATCGGAATGGTTTCTAGTTGGACGACTTCCTCCCAGAACTTCATCGGTCGAAAGCCCACGCGAAGGGGAAGCTTCTGAGGCGGTTTATACTTGACGGTAGTAATCAGTTCACTCTAGTGACGCAGGTGTATTGATCGGGTATGGGCCATAGTGAACTCGATTGATCCGGCGTGTCAAAGGCGTTGCCACGGCAAATCGCTCATAGCTCCTCAAGTCGTGTTCACGACGTCGTTGAGCCAGGCAATTGCTTCCAATCTAACGACGGGTGGAAACAGTCGTGGTGCATCTTTGTCAGAGGGGTGTAGAAAATTGTAGACGGGGTTATAAATAAGTTTCTTGTTGCCTGGCTGGATAATCTATCCACACAACTTCCCGGCAGGTTTGCTTATAGCTATCGTCCCTTTCGCGGAGTGAGAGGCGTCTGAGGCGATTCCGATCGCTATTTGATCAATTTAGTTAACTAAAGGTTTTGTATGACAGTGTGGAGGGCCACGAACGAGTATTAATAAGATTGGGTCACGATTTCAAATCGTGGCAGACTCGAATAAATTCTGCAAAAGTTGTCCGAAAGCTTTCCTCTACTCGTCTCTGTCGGTCTTCTACTTTGTTCTTCTTCCCTTAGATAAAGAAAGAGCTTTATAACCAAGTGAACTCTTGCTGGCCATCAATACCGTGCAATAAACATGAGATGGATGAAATTATTATTGTGCCAGTATGATTGATAGGACCTCATACCTAAATAATTATGTATGTACCTCTTCCCGCGTTGGGCAACCCACATGTACTATTTACTCTATGATAGTTTCAAGTTGTGGCCCAAGCACCCCTCTTCAAAGAACTGTATGTGGCTGCATCCATAGGGTTCAGGTGCAGCAACGGCCGAGTCAAAAGATGCTCTAAGACTTTTCCTGTTTCATGCTTACTCGCAATCTCTGGACATCTGGTGCGCAGAGCACTGTTTATGATCTTACTCTATTATGGTGACCTTTGACAAGTACCAGGGCCCAGCCTTCTTGACCGAGGACGGAGAGGAGCTTCGAGACCAGGCTGGATGGCTCGTGGTCCCGATCTTGCGTGTACTTGCGTGTACGGCAGGAGTTCACTCAAGAATCAGGCCTGCAGCCGT
>NPHW01003593.1:0-20388 GCA_002240705.1 Elaphomyces granulatus
ATGTTGGAGCTGTTCCTCAGCCCCTCAGGGACGGAAGTGGTACGGCCGGCGCTACGGTTTGAGCTCGCTGAGACTACTCTGCAGAGAGGCCTGAGCTTGCTGAGGTAAGCAGCTGGATATTGTTTGCAAGATTATAGAGATGAGGGGAAACATTTTGACTATCATATCATGATATACTATCATATAAAATGAACGGTCGATGGAAGTTTGATGACAAGGCACTTTTACGTAGTATGATTGTACATAGTAGCCGTTGAAACTATATATATACTTACGGTTTCCACCGTATATTCAACTGCCCATGCCAGTGCCGCGGACTTCTTCATACGAAGGATCTCCCAAAAGACGATACTAGTAACATACCTAGGTAGCTAATTTATTAGGGTTCGAAATCAGGTCACTGTAGTTTGGGAAGAAGCCGACTATATAGCTATATTAATCTCTAACAAAATATTTTCTCTTTCCTACTCGGTATAATGCATTATTTCGAGAATCCATATCGACTCATCAGAAAAACGTGCACGTACAGAGTACCACAGATGGACTGTTTAAGCTGAATATTGTAAACCACTCATCATCGTCATTTGATCATCACTAAAGGTAGGTAGCTAAGCTATGTAGAGTAAATATAACTCCTCAGTCGGTCGGTCTTGAACTTGGGGCCACTGACTCCGACTCACTGAGCTGCTAGCACTTTGACAATTGCAAGGTTGCAACTTGCCACCAAATTTGACAGTTAATCATATTACTATGTACATATGGTCGGTCTTTTAACTATATACCTATACATACGCCGATGCATTAACAGCCTCTACGGTGTGGATTATACATACACTAGTAGCAGTCAACATGAATGAAGCAATTGCAGATGAACCCATCTTATGGGTTGCGAGGATGTAACGTCGATAATAATTTGTCGTATGATATGACATCGTAGTCCATCTCGGATTCAGAGCTTCATCCGGTCAGTCTGTGATCGTTAAGGGTCGAAAAACATCCATCAGCTTTCTTTCGTTCGTGGAGTTAGATGTTGTGGGAAAAAAAAACAACTGATGGTAGCACCTACAGGCTACAGGTAGGTGCTACGGGTACCCGGCCTTTTAATATACTATAACCTAAACGGGCCATTAACTGGGCATTTTAGGCACCATCCTTTTAGGGGCGAACCCGCCGCTTCGGCGGTGGATATAAAGGTCGATTGGGCTTAAGTGAAATTTAATTGAGAGTCTCGTACACCACCGTGCTATGTATGAATGCAGCTCGTTGGCCGCTTAATTAAAATACAACAAGAACAATGATGCCACATATTATCAATAAATGGATACACCTCTCATCGAACGAGGATGACACCTGATTCCTCAGTCATATTAACTACCTACCAATTCAAATCTTATTTAAATGATCTCTTAGAACTTGATCTCAATAATGTTAAGCGACATACATATGCATACATATCCCAGGACCTCCCTCCGGATGAATACAAATAAAGGACCTTTTGAAACTTTTGAACCACAACCGAAAAGAAAATTTTTGAGAAAACGGCCAATGGCCATCCTAATATTACATATTCTGACCGCGCAATAAACATCCAATTGAGCAGAAAACTAAGGAGATGAACAAGTCTCAATAGCGCCGCCTCTTTCCTCGTCTAGCCAGGAGTATCATATCAGTTGGCATTCTTGTCAAACCTGTCAAGCAGTAGCTTCACTATTCCCTCGTGACCCATCTTGGCAGCCCATGACAGCGGTGTCTGGTTATACTTGTTGTCCTTGGACTCGATGTCGGCACCCTTATCAAGCAGCAGCTGCACTACCGCTTCATGACCGTTCTCAGCAGCCTGTGAGAGCGGTGTCCGACCAATGTTGTCCTTACTCTCAACGTCGGCATTCTTTCCAAGCAGCAGCTTCACTAACAGCTCGTGACCATCCTGGGCAGCCCATGAGAGCGGTGTCCGGCCTTGCAATTCGTCCTTGCACTCGACGTCGGCGTTCTTGGCAAGCAGCAGCTTCGCTACCGCTGCGTGACCATCCTGGGCAGCCCATACCAGCGCCCGACCATAGTCGTCCTTAAACTCGACTTTGGCATTCTTGTCAAGCAGCAGCTTCACTATCACCTCACGACCGTTGGCGGCAGCCGATGAGAGCGGTGTCCGGTCACCCAATTTGTCCTTGCACTCGACGTCGGCATTCCTGGCAAGTAGCAGCTTCGCCACCGCTTCGTGGCCCATCTCGGCAGCGAGTGAGAGAGGTGTCCGGCCATCCACGTCCTTATGCTCGACGTCGGCATTCTTCTCAAGTAACAGCTTCACTACGGCTTCGTGACCCGCCTGGGCAGCGAATGAGAGCGGTGTCTGGCCAAACTCGTCCCCAGGCTCAACGTAGGCATTCTTGTCAAGCAGCAGCTTCACTACTGCCTCATGACCGTTCTCAGCAGCCAGTGAGAGCGGTGTCCGATCGCAGCCGTCGTGACAATCGACGTCGGCATTATTGTCAAGCAGCAGCTGTACTACCGCGTTGTGACCCTTCTCGGCAGCATATGAGAGCGCTGGCTTGTCACAGTCATCCCCAGACTCGATGTCGACATTCGTCTCTAGCAGCAGCTTCACCACTGCCTCGTGACCGTTCTCGGCAGCTAATGAAAGCGATGTCCGGCCAAACTCGTCCCTAGACTCGGCATTGGCCCTTTTGACGAGCAAATCCAACATGGGTTCTTCTAGTCCAAAGTACGCTGCAAGGTGTACATTTATCATATGCCTGTTAACACTTCCTCTATACGCCATAACCTGGCTAGAGGCCGATACCTTGCCCGTGCTCTTAAGAAAATCCAAAATCAACTTTTCACCTTCAATCGAAGATCCGCGGGCATGGTGACCCCAATTTTGTGCTGCATAATCATAGAATACATTCGATTGTAATCTTGCTTCAAAATCTTCATTTGTGTGGCTGATCCCAGTCTCAAAGACCTTGAATGATAAGTAGGTAACACATGTCCTTGCAATGTCAGTCCGGCCATCAGGAAACCATGTAGCCCAATTTTGATCAAAGTATTCCTGTGTTGTATGGTGGACAAAACGGATAATGTTCCTTTGTTCGTCAACTGTAACCAAACCACAACATACAGATGTAATCAAGCTAATCGGTCTCAAGTTTCCCAGATTAAGTGTCGACGCACCATCTGTAACGGCCAGAGCGTGCTGAAGTTCCGAGGTCGTAAGCGGTCGTTTTGAAAACGTAATCCATGAAAGGGTCCGAAGCGCAAGATCGACAAATCCAGGTTTTTGTCCCATAATTCGATTCTCCATAGCTTCATCATAGGCCTGCTGATACGCACGTCTTCCTTTGGGAAGCTTTTCCAAGGCACCTTCGACCTCCATAACGGATGTTTTGTCCTCTAAGGAATCCAAATGAAGTCTTGCAAGAAGAAACCTACGGGAGTTATTAATAAATATACTCTGCAGAAAGAAGCTTCAAGTAAACTTACATTCCATCAACAGCTTTAGTAATTGCCAACTTTATCTTCCTCTCAATCCCGGGAGCTTCCCTCACAAATGTCGAGACTTGGTTTATATGGCCATCTAGATATCTTCGCATATCTTCGTCACTAGCGCGGATCTTAAGGGTGCTGCAGCTCCATTGTCTTTGAAATTCCTCAGGGATGCCGAGTATCGGCCGCGATGTTGCAAAGATTTTAGAGCCAGTTTTCGCTTGGAGGCTAAATAGCTCTTTCATGAATCGAGAAAGAACCCCATCTGAACATTCATCAAGGCCATCGATAACGATAAAAGTCCTTGAAAAGCTCGCAATGACAGAGTATAATGCATCGGAGACTTTATCAAAACAATCTGATTGTATCCGGAATGAATTTCCATGATATCCGTTCTCCTTGCACAGTGTTGTGACACACTCAGGGAGAAGGGGTTGTCTTTGGGAAAACTGTTTTAGTAGGCTTAAGAAGAGGTCTGTTAATCGCTGCTCCTGCTGCTGCCAGAAATTGCAGTACAAGAATGCAATACCAACACTGGGATCATTCCCAAACTTTTTGAACAGATGGTCAACAACAATAGATGAGATCATCGTCTTGCCTGTACCAGGGCCGCCCGACCAGAATAAGGTACTCCTTTTGTTTTTTTTGTTGTTTTTGTTGCTTTCCCAAAGGCGGAAGTCATATAACCGAAAAAGCAATTCCCCGGTTCCTTCCTGTCGTCTCGCAAGGAGGTTATTTTGCTGAGAGGAATAATCAACGGGTGTAAGCCAGTCAAGGATAGCCTGCCGTTCTCGATCATTCCGTTTGTGTAGCCTGTCAAGGTTGTCTTGAATGTCTGTCACGATGGCAACGAATTAGTAATGTCTCGTGGGTTGAAGCAAAGATCTAGTTGGACTGACTAAAATAAATCTCACTGATCTTTCTTTCAGCCTCCACCTGTTGCGGAACAATCCGACATAGCAGATCTTTTGCGTATGCTGCTGCCGCCATCGCTGCATATCCTTGCCACTCCGTATTCATATGAGAGTCTGAGTAGTCACATATGCCGCGGATCACCAGACAGGGAAAATGGTTCACCAGCCCCGCCGCTTCCATTTCAAAACATAGGACATCCTTCTCTGCTATTAGCACATCTCGAAGCAGAGCATTTTTCATCAACTTGTTTCCGGAAGCGATCAGACCATAGTGAACCATAGGGTTATCTTCATCCTCGGTCCGTCCAGGTCTTATAATCAATTTTGACGCATCGTTACCGCAGCTTTTGGCGCAACTTTCTTCGTTATTTAGCGGATGGAGAACTTGGCTTTGATATAGCCTATCACTCTCTGGGTCTGGTCGCTTGTATTTTCGTCGCATTACTTTGTTCTTTTCAAGAATACTGCCAATTGCCTCCTCTATCCGATGACCCTTCCTCTCACATTGCGCCTTTAAACTAGCCACTGCTGTCCGAAGGAGGGTAGGTGGCTGGGTTAAGTCTCCTGTTGGGTGAAAGCTCTGACCTTGTATTGTTTTGCTGAAATCGTACTGGAACACACTGCCAGTGCCCTCACGAGAAGCACCGACCACGATATCACCAAGACGAATATCATGCTTTTGACTTGGTGCACCACCGCCAATTCCAACCATCAGGCCAATTCTGATATTAGGAAAGCTATGTAACATATCTCTTGCAATACTTTCTGCAGAGGATATACCGTATTGTCCATCAGGCAGAGTTGCAATAACAACGTTATGGCCCCCGATTTCGCCTAATGTGTAATCGTTATTATCACCAGAAGAGAGTTTCTCTGGCCTGTCATGCTCCCTGTCAAGAAAAGCTTGGGCAGCAACATATTCAACAACAATAGCGCAGACCCAGCCAACAGTGTAGTCTTCGGGATTCGACATGATGATCCAGAATTCTAGCCCTCGGACTGTTGAAAATACGAGGTTCTTGAAAAGTAATTAGGCGGGTTAAAAGGCATCTATCGATTCGCAACTTGATCGCCTCATGTATTTAAAGGGACCTGGAAATGAATTGATAATCTCACAAGGTTAGATATGTTGGCATCAACTGCATCACACCTGGTTAGTGAATGTGCTCAATCTCACTCCCTGATAGATTGGAATGTGCTAACTTCTTGATATGGGTGACAGGTCATACCATACAATAACATCATAAGAAAAGCACCAGGTTGAATATACCTAAAAGTGTATTTTTAATTACATACTAGTGTTCGTTACAAAACTAACGGTGTATGATAAAAAACAACTAGTTTGGGACCGATCACAACGCCACGACCACTACCTGTTAGTGTCAGTCAGCCAGCCAGCTATCCAGCAGACCTAAAAAAATTAAGTAAAATTAACCATGGGCGGTGAATTTCTTCCCGCGGATAGTTAGTTATGTTTGACAAAAAACGAGAAAAGAAAAGAACAAAGCTCCTATCATAATGAAAAGAAAAAAAAATCGAGCTTCTGCAGACGATGAGTGGAGCAATCTTGCCAGCAAAGTCCCAAAAACGAGCGGGCGACCCAAAGCCAATAAGCGGGAAACACGCCGAGCACCCCAGTCTCTAGCGTTAAACTCTGTCTTGATTACATATGTACCTACATAGTTGTGCTCGGCATCTCTTTTGATTGTCTCAGTCTGTTTTGTCTTTCTTTTTTTTTCGATAGACGAAGTAATAACTGATTATAAGGATGCAATCGATATCAGTGTTCAATAATAAGTGATGATGAAGCTCAAGTTAGGTTCCACTTCTTTAGGATTACATCGGATAGACTAATCCTTACTAGGCCAAGACAGCTCCAGTTTATTAGTGATACCCCAGTCAGCCCCTATTTCCATGCTGTCCTATGATATGTCAGATATGAAGGTGATATGTTCTTGGGCCAACGTTGCTATGGCAAATGCCTCTTTCCGTATCCACACCAGCCACACTGTAACACTGTACACCTGTATTCCGTTGTATGATACTGTATGTACTCATCCGTGGGTGATATTGAGTTTTAACTTCCTTATGACGAAAGCTCTCCAGCTCCAGGAAGAATGATCTATCTCTTCTTCTACATGTACCTGTTTAATCATAAAGATAGGTGTCAATGGTCATACATACATGTATCGTCTTCATCATTCATGTCATCCTGCATATCATCGCTAAGGTCTTGCCAGTGCCAAGGCCAGTGGTGGTTTTTAAATTACCGTACTGAATCTTACCAAGCCTGAGACGCGCCTAAAACAAACAAAACACCCAGTTGAACCCTTTTTTCCCAGCTCTGTTACTGTAACTGAAGCTTTCCCCAGCCTCGTGTCCGTTTCCTTCCCCCTCTTCCTTTTCCTTTTCTTTTCTCTTCTTTCTTTCTCCCTTTCCCTTTTCCTTTTCTTCTCCTTTCTCTTTTTCCTCTTTCCTCTCCAACTCTGGTCTCATCTCTCACTTGTTTCTCTACCACCAAACCAACTACAAGACTTTATATTTATCATCACTTCCCCATCCAATATATATTGGAAACCCCCATATCAGGAAATTAAATAAAATAAAGAAGCAGTTTCTCCGTCTCAGTCCGTAACTCCCAACGTCAACGTCTTGACTACCAAGGGAAATAGAGATATCCAGCTGGATCTCGTTCTCGCGTCGTTAGGCTAGAAAGACTACTCCCGTCAGTCAGTCTTTTCTTGTCTCGCCTTTCGGGTTGTTTTAAACAGTTCGAAAGGCATTCGAGAAAAGACGCCCAAAGGCAGTCAATCTGGACTTTGAGGCGCGCGTCCCCATCCCCTTCAGTGTCTTCCCGTCGTCGTACCGGAGTGACGCTGTCTCTGAGACTACTCAGACCAGAGTAGAAGGAGAAGTCAATTTCGATCGCACTTCGCGCGTCGGACGGGAAGATACTCGAATTGCTGCCTCGACTCCTGCCTTGCCAGACCCCCGAATCTACGGCAAGGAAGAAGTCGACGTACGCACCCGCTCCGACGATCGCCGCCAACCTCGCCGCTTCGAGGATCAGCAAACTACCGTCTACGAAGAGCGAGAGCGAGAGCGAGTGTCCAGTCGTTATCCCGAGGTCCAACTTACGCGCGAACGGTGAGAATTCCTTTGTTTTAGAATGCCATTGTTTCTTTGGCCTATCAAGCATATTTATTCTCCATGGATCATGCGATTCTTTCATCCATTGTCCATGCTTGCCGAACTTGGCCACGGTTTTTTTTTTTATAGATCTCTAACCTCCATCTTTCTGTAGTTACCAGGAGCCAATTGGCAGCACCGACCCTGATCGCACCGACCGCTTTGATCGCACCGACCGTTTTGACCGCACCGACCGCTTTGATCGCACCGACCGTTTTGACCGCACCGACCGTTTTGACCACACCGAACGTTTTGATCGCAACGACCGCTACGACCACCGCTTCGAAGATCGTCGTCCGACTTACGACAAGGCACTCGAATCGCAACTCGACATCACTGAACGTGAATATCGCCGCCGCGTCGATCCTACCTACGAAGTCGACGTTACTTACGACCGTCGCTACCAGCCACAGACCGAAGCCTATCACGCCGATTCCTACGATCTTCGTGAAGTAGACGTTGCCTCTCGTCCTCGTCACTCCAAGACACACACCGACGACTATCGTGCCGATTCCTACGATCTTCGTGAAGTAGACGTTAACGCCTCTCGTTCTCGCTATTCCCAGCCACGCACCGAAGCCTACCGTGCCGATTCCTACGACCTTCGTGAGGTAGACGTTGACGCTTCTCGTTCTCGTTACTCCACTGCCACCGAAGTCAGCGCTCCCCGACAGATCGAGTTTGCCGTTTCTCAATCCACCGCAGTCGAACCCGCCACTACCACCGAGGTCCGAGTCAAAGAGCCCATCCGCGAAGAGGTTTCACCACGAAAAATGGGTTATTACGACGACGACGGTCAATACCACTCCTTCCGCCGCGGCGTTGAGCGTGCCGCGGACCGTATCCTTCATCCTTTCCAGCACCATCATCATGAAGGCAAGGAGGATATGGTTGTAGCTGATGGTCCAGCACGTTATCGCGAGGGTGTGCGTGAGGACGTCCGCGTCGTCGAGCCCCGTGGAGGTCACCCACCGGATACCGTCCCGATTCCCTGTCACTTCATTCGCATTGGCGACCTGTTGATCCTCCAGGGTCGTCCCTGCCAGGTGATTCGGATCTCTGTCTCCCCCCAGACCGGCCAGCATCGTTACCTCGGCGTCGATATGTTTACCCGCCAGCTCCACGAAGAATCGAGCTTCGTATCTAACCCATCTCCGTCGGTGGTGGTTCAGACAATGCTGGGTCCCGTTTACAAGACCTACCGAGTCTTGGACATCCGCGATGATGCCCGCATTGTCGCCATGACCGAGACTGGTGATGTGAAGCAGGGCCTACCAGTTGTCAGCCAAGGTCACCTCTTCCAGCGGATCCGTGAAGCATTCAGTGACGGTCGTGGAAGTGTCCGCGCCCTGGTCATCAACGATGGCGGTCGAGAGCTTGTTGTTGACTACAAAGTTATCCATGGTTCCAGATTGTAGATTGAACACAAAAAAACGTGGTTTGGTGAAAATGGTAAGCTTCCGCTTTGTATTTACCTTGCCTTGACCGACCTGCTCTTGTCAACTTATCCTGCCATGGTCACTTTACATTGTCCGTACTGACTTTCACCATCTTAGCCTATTTGCTTTGTATGTATGAATTAATTCATATCGGTTCCTTGCAGAGATAGATGACCGTGGCAGGGTTCTCGTTACCCATTAACCTTACTCTTTTTCTTGTACCTGAAATGATGGAATGTGCAAAATGGAAAAAAGCGAACAGGGTCTCCCAAAGCATCCTTACCCTGTTGCAGGTATTTGGACCGTTTATTCCCCTTACTATACCTTGTTGATCTGAAATGCTTGTTCTCAACTTGTCTATTGCTGAGTTCCTGTTTTTCTCCTCCATTACCCCTTTTCTGTTGTCCTAAGTGCAACCGCAATGAGTGGACGGGACAAGAATAGGCAATGGAATGAGATTGTAATCATCTGTCGTTGTCAGGGAATGTCCTCCATGAGTAAGACTCTTTGTTCGCAGGCGTCTCGTCTTTTCCCTGCCAGTCATCGACATCCGTACCTGCGTATCCAGTCGAGCAATGAATCGCTGGTCGGCCGTCGCTCCTTAATTCCCCATTCCGGCAAGTCCACTGTGCTATACCTAGTCTAGGGCGTTTATGTAACCATATTTATCCTCGTATATCAACAACCAACATGATGGGGGTAGTTCGTGAAATTACGTTCAACAACGTCAGAGATAAATAACAATCATACCTACCTACCTAGGTAGGTAAGTGTAAGATATTGTTACATACATAACTTGATTCATTCTTATTCGCTATGTACCTAAGGGAGCCTAGAGCTGGCATATAACTGAATATTAACACGTGGAACAAGTGCATACATAGTCTAAAAGATCCGGAGCACTTGTGTGATGCCTTCAAGTCTTGGTTATATATGTCGTAGCCTCGTAGTCGCCATCAGACATGAGTGATATGATGGTAATGAGCGAACTACATAATCTACACGCAATATGGATGTAGTATGGATATTATATATAAAACACTAGTAACCCGATAGTTAGTTGCCACCGCTTGATCGATCGCTACTATATGTATATACACGCAACAGACACCAGTAACTTACTCAGACTCAACTCTCGACACTTCGAGAATAATAAACTGGGAGCCGCCGTATCTTTCAATGTACTACATTATTATGTACTTGAGAGGTTATAATAAAATAAATAAATACCTTCTCTTGATATCATACATACATTCATGGATAGATTCAATATTGAGTTGAATCTCGCACAGGACACTGAGGCTGCTTTGGTGTCTCGTATGATATGTAGGATGTGGGTCAATGGGTAATAAGTTCAGGTGAACCTGATTCTTTTTTCTTTTCAAAAAAAAGAGTGTTTATCAAGAATTCAGGGAAGGCGATCTGGCACTTGTATTGCTCTCTAATTATAACTTCAAGGCTATCTAGTATATTTCTCCCGATGACTGGTAATCCTCCAAGCAAAGCCACCTCGACAATGATTTTGGAGGTGTGTAATGATATCTTATTACAACAAGTTACTATCTGTAATTTTTCAATTTAGTTAAACATATCACCAATTTTGTGTGCTATCCTCCTTTTGAGATTAACTACATATGTAGTAACTTAATAAGATCCAGTGCAGCCATTTTAATTTGCTTTTCGGTTGAGTATTGATTGGCCTACATGGGAACTACACTGACTTTGCATTTCGCAAGGCTGAGAGACGGCCCCTCATTTCCCAGTCACGAAAGTTGAGGCAATCAAGTTGCAATGAAAAGTCTTTTGACTCGTCTAATTACTTTTTAAGAACCTCATATTTTCAACAGCCTGAGAATCATCATGTCGAATCCAAAAGACTACACTGTTGGCTGGATCTGCGCTATTGTTACTGAATATGTTGCTGCCCAAGCTTTCCTTGACAGGGAGCACGACAGGCCAGAGAAACTCTCTTCTGGTGATAATAACGATTACACATTAGGTGAAATCGGGGGCCATAACGTTGTGATTGCAACCCTGCCGGATGGAGAATACGGCATATCCTCTGCAGCAACTGTTGCAAGGGATATGCTACACAGCTTTCCTAATATCAGAATTGGTCTGATGGTCGGTATCGGCGGAGGTGCACCAAGTCAAAAGCACGATATTCGTCTTGGTGATATCGTGGTCAGCGCTTCTCGTGATGGCTCTGGCAGTGTGTTCCAGTACGACTTTGGCAACACAATACAAGATCAAAACTTCTGTCCAACAGGATACTTGAACCAGCCACCTACCATCCTTCGGACAGCAGTGGCCGGACTCAAGGCACAATACGAAAGGAAGGGCCATCAACTAGAGCAGGCAATTAGCAACATTCTTGAAAAGAACAAAAGAATGCGACGAAAATACAAGCAACCAGACCCAGATAGTGATAGGCTATATCAGAACCAAGTTCTCCATCCGCTGAACAATAAAGGAAGTTGCACCAGATGCTGCAGTAACGATGCGTCAAAACTTATTATAAGACCTGAACGGACCGAGGATGAAGATAACCTTATGGTTCACTATGGCCTGATCGCGTCCGGAAACAATTTGATGAAAGATGCTCTGCTTCGAGATGTGTTGATAGCAGAGAAGGATGTCCTATGTTTTGAAATGGAAGCAGCTGGGCTGGTGAACCATTTCCCCTGCTTGGTGATCCGCGGCATATGTGACTACTCAGACTCGCATATGAATGAGTGGCAAGGGTATGCGGCGATGGCGGCAGCAGCATACGCAAAAGATCTGCTATGTCGGATTGTTCCGCAGCAGGTGGAGGCTGAAAGAAAGATCAGTGAGATTTTGTTTAGTCAGTCCAACTAGATCTTCAATTCAGCCAACGAGGAATTGCTAATTCATTATCATCGTGACAGACATTCAAGAGAACCTTCATGGCGTGTCAAGGAATATTGACAGAGTCCTACACAGACAGTATGATCGAGAACAGCAAGCTATCCTCGACTGGCTTACACCAGTTGATTATTATTCTCAGCAAAACGACTTCATTGCGAGACGACAGGAAGGAACTGGGGACTGGCTTGTTGAGTCAGATGAATTCCAGCAGTGGGAAAACAACGAAAAGCGTATCTTATTCTGCCCGGGCATCCCTGGTGCAGGCAAGACGATGATCGCATCTATTGTGGTTGACCATCTGTTCAAAAAGTTCAGGAATGACCCCGGTATTGGCATTGCATTCTTGTACTGCAATTTCCGGCAGCAACAAGAGCAGCGACTAATAGACCTCTTCTTAAACCTACTAAAGCAATTTTCCCAGGGACAACCCCTTCGCCCTGAGTGTATCACAAGACTTTACACGGCTCATAAAAGACACCGAACACGACCTTCCTTTCGTGAGATCTCCGATGCATTATATTCTGTTATTGCGAACTGTTCGAGAGCTTTTATTATCATTGATGCTCTTGATGAATGTTCGGCTACAGATAGGGTTCTTTCCCAGTTCATGGAAGAGCTATTCAGCCTTCAGGCGAAAACTAGCTCTAGCTTCTTTGCAACATCGCGGCCGATACTGGCCATACCAGAGGAGTTTGAAAGACGAGGAAGCAGTATCCTTGAGATCCGTGCCAGCGACGAAGATATGCGGAGATATCTAGATGGCCATATAAACCAAATATCGGCATTTGTGAGGGAAGCCCCAGGGATTGAGGATAAAATAAAGTCGGCAATCATTAAGGCCGCTGATGGAATGTAAGTTTGTTTAGAGTTTCTTTCAGTGAACTATATTTATTAAGAACTCTGTTAGGTTTCTTCTTGCTAGACTTCATCTGGATTCCTTAGAGGACAAAACATCCGTTATGGAGGTTGAAGATGCCTTGGAAAAGCTTCCTAAGGGAGAATATGCGTATCGGCAAGCCTATGATGAAGCCATGGAGAAGCGAATTAAGGGTCAAAAACCGGGATTTTCCGATCTTGCGCTTCGAACTCTTTCATGGGTTACGTTTTCAAAACGACCACTTACGACCTCGGAACTTCAGCACGCTCTGGCCGTTACAGATGGTGCGTCGACACTAAATCCTCGAAACCTGAGACCGATTGGCTTGATTATCTCTGTATGCGCTGGTTTGGTTACAGTTGATGAACAAAGGAACATTATCCGTTTAGTGCACTATACAACGCAGGAATACTTTGATCAAAATTGGGCTACGTGGTTTCCTAATGGCCAGACTGACATTGCAAAGACATGTGTTACCTACTTATCCTTCAAGGCCTTTGAGACTGGGTTCAGCCAAGATGAAGACTTCGAGGCACGATTACAATCGAATATTTTGTATGATTATGCGGCACAGAATTGGGGTCACCATGCCCGCGTATCTTCGATTGAAGGTGGAAAGTTGATTTTGGATTTTCTTGAGAGCACGGCCAAGGCATCCACCTCTAGCCAGGCTATGATGTACATGCATCGGAGATGTGGGCGAAGTAGTCAAACACAGATGATAGGTATACATCTTGCCGCATACTTTGGACTCGAAGAATCCATGTCAGCTCTGCTCCACAAGAATGCCAACATCGAGTCTACGGACAGATATAACCGGACACCGCTCTCATGGGCTTCCAGCAACGGTCATGAGGCGGCAGTGAAGCTGCTGCTTGACAAAAATGCCGACGTCGAGTCTAGTGACAGCACTGGCCAGACACCGCTCTCATGGGCTGCCGAGAACGGTCATGAGGCGGTGGTGAAGCTGCTGCTTGACAAGAATGCCAACGTCGAGTCTAACAGCATTGGCCAGACACCGCTCTCATGGGCTGCCGTGAATGGTCATGAGGCGGTAGTGAAGCTGCTGCTTGACAAGAATGCTGACATCGAGTCTAGGGACGAGTACTATAACCAGACACCGCTCTCACGGGCTGCCGGGAATGGTCATGAGGCGGTAGTGAAGCTGCTGCTTGACAAGAATGCTGACATCGAGTCCAGGGACTCCTATGGCCAGAAACCACTTTCATGGGCTTCCCAGAACGGCCATGAGGCGGTAGTGAAGCTACTGCTTGACAAGAATGCCGACATCAAGTCTAAAGACATCCTTGGCCGGACACCGTTGGCTACCAATAAGACGTTAGCGGAGCTACTGCTCGACAAGATTGCCGACATTGAGTCTAATGACAGCGTTTATGACCGGACACCACTCTTATGGGCTGCCGAGAACGATTAGAAGTCGGTAATGAAGCTGCTTGACAGGAATTTCGACGTCGAGTCTACGGAAACCAATTACGACAACTAGCAAGCAATGGTCAGGAGACGGTAGTGAAGCTAGTTCCAGCTTGTAGAATCTTCTCGGTTTTATTGCGCGGCTGAAATAAGGACCTTTTCTATTAGACTGCTTTACCTTCAAACATTCTTTCATTTTCTAATCTCTATTCGAAAGGAAGGCCTGAGATAGTTGGTTGGTTTATACCTTCATCATTCCAGCAAAAGAGACGAGCCCTCAATGTATAATAATGCAGTATAAACAATCTTGAGCTCCTGTTAAGTATTCTACATGTATGAATTATATTAGCTTGAACTTATCGCTTCTACATGGTGCTCAATACTCTCCTGAATTCTCACCAGAGCGCAGTCTTGAATAACTGGGTACATACATCTTCTCCATTCAATGAGACTCTTTACAGTGCCGCATACCGTTCGCCCTATGTCATATGATAGCAAGATATTCACCGAGTGGTGTTGAATCACAACACATCCCCACCCAACATTCCACAAAGAACTATCTAGATACGAAGCTAAATGTGAGAATGCCCTCAATTATAGATGACGACGACAATCGCGACCTCGTAGGCTACAGGTATGTTCCAACTTCCAGCAAGTCCCCATTATTCTCTTGGTACCTAACAAAGTATCGCACTCCTAAGGGTTGCAAGATGGAAGTTCAGACAATGACCTACTACTATAATGAACCTGTGAGAGATGCAGATAATGCCGATGGCAAGAATGAACCTGATATGTATTAAATAAATGCTGAACCGTAAAAATTACGAATCCGTATTTCGCCAACCTCTTTGCAATTGAATGGCTTGTCTCTGCTTGCCTAGACCTCAAAATCCCTGCAGGCTTGCTTCGCGTGTCACTATGTTAATGCATTGCTGCGAGTGTTTGATCGGCTTGCATGGATGTCCTCGAAGGGTTTCGCAGGATTTGGTAGAGTGGAGGAGCAGGAGCTTCACCTAGTAGTCGTGTTGGCAGTATGCCAAATACCTAACGTAGCAAGTCTCCGATTTGCCCGCTCTTTCTGGTTTGCCTTGCGCTGTCTCTGCGCCGTCCATGTGGTGCTTGTATAGTACATGAGCATTTTTAAGGCTTTCTTGCATGCACCATTGCTTCTGTTCTTACTGTGGAACAGCTACTATAAAGATGCTAACAATTACTCATGGCCTATCTGCATAAATCTATAAATCTAGCAATGATGTGACTGCAAGCTTTTTGGTTTCATCACTGTTGATGTATTGCTACTGCCATCTGATGACAGATTAACACCCCCATGACAAGTTGGAGTCAAGAGTGGTAAGTGAGTTCTCATGACCACCGACGATTTCTTTCAAAGACCAATGCTAATATGTCAATTGATATTCCATCGCTCTCCATCAACCCGGCCAAGGGCCGACAGCCTGAGCAAACCCAGTCCTCATCCCCATCATTCCGACGACTGAGAAGCTATCCAAAACTCTAGAGAGTCGTATCACTGTCAAAGGGCAGGGCAAGAAGAGGATGGCTACTGGTTAAGAAGGAAGAGAAACAACAGGGGATGAAGGTTAGATCATAGATGAACGGTCCCAATACTGCTCCTCTGACTGCCATGGGCAGGACTACCCATAGAACTGCGCTGCCGCTGGAAATATAACTCTTTTCTAATCAGCAGGCGCAGAAGGGATAGCAAGCTCGGCGCGACGGATGCGGCCGAACCGTGGCAAAACACCAATTTCCACAGTAGTTACAGGGTTAGAACTGGCGATTGCTATCAGCCTCGAGGACTGATACCGAACGCCGGAGTAGAACGCCAGAGGCCTGGAGCCATCTGTGGTACATACATCTAACTTAAGTTCTGGCAGCGATTTCTTTCGCAGACTAATGCTAACATACCCACAACGCCGATAACCCTGGTGCTCACTCATCAGCGATCGAAAGGAAAGCCACCAACTGCTGACAACACGTTGGAACTATAGAATACCGCTGCACAAAGTACAATCGAGCTTACGACTAAGCTCTCGTCGTGTGAAAGCATGTACGCAACAATGGGCAGGAAGAGATCCATCGTAAGAAATCGCTGCGACAACCTACCACAGTTTTTCCACAGAAGTAGCTAGTGTAAAGTTTCGATGAGGGAGGGGGCTCGATGGGGGAGAAAACGCATGGGCTATGGCCTGTCATCATGTTAGGTAGCATCCGCGCAAGAAGACAGTGCTTTGAAAACCTATATATGCGCTATGGAGATCATCGAGAAAGGATGTATTAGTGATAACATGGGGTTAAGAGTAAGAACTTCAGGAAAATCCGGTGGCGACGAAGCTATTCTATTAGATCCCACCACTCGGAGCCTTCCAAAAGCCCAGTCTAAACTGACAGCACTGGACGAATTATCAGAGAATCTGATAGGTAGTTATATTAACATTCCTATTAAATTTTCACGCCAAAATGTGACATCATGACATGCCAGAGTGCAAAGGGAAAAAAAAACAATTGTCGTTCAATTTCAATATAAAAACATGCATTCGATAGGCAAGCAAGGTTTGGGAACTTTGCCTTGAAAGTTTAGATGCTACAACTTATGTTGTGGAAGATAGCAACTGTGCCTCTATAACAATGTAGGGTTTTTTAGGCTTTTTGCTTCACTGCTACAGTGCTAACAACGTCCGTCCACTCACTGGCTTAACTACATAGTAACTAAAATTGCTAACTTTCTATCATACTTGAAGTCCCGACTGGCTTGTTATCTTCTACCATCTGACTTCACTCTATCACCTTTCACTCTCTATCTGCATGCCTAGTATGGATCATCCTCGTGGAGGTAAACGTTGTGGGTTATCCCTCACGTCGACAGCTCTCCTACCAGGGCTCCAGCTGCTCTGCTTTTACCGCTGCCCAGCGAGATGGTACGCGAACGACACAGGAATGCTCTCCATCGTTTTCAGTAATGGGTGTGGGAGAATGTGCGTGAGACCTTCCACGTCATTTGGAAACACCGTTATGTGACCTTTAATGTATTTTCTGTATTGGACTCCAGTGTATGTCGTTTTGTCGACCGAAAATCTCACGATACAACCATACGCAGTATTCAAAGATATGAGCTTCTCTTCGATTGGGGACAATTTATCCAGCTCCGGTGGATAGCGACCTCATGCTCACAGCCAATATAAGCGTTGTTGACGGATCGGAGATTTTTCTTCCAAGAAACGCCTTCTCGCAGGATATTCTAGGCAGATGGATATCGTGGCATTTCCGGAACGCGGGAAACATTCATGACAACGGAAGATTTCTTTAATTATAAATCCTTCCTCGTCTAAATCAAACTGGGGCTTTCGCCATCGATTTAAATTCGCAGGTGCTTTTTGTAGACGAACCTGTTGCTATGTAGGTGAATTATCATTACCCAATTTCATTTCTAATTGTGTAATGACCACCTTTTTAGTTCTTGAACCGTTGCCTTAGGAGCCGTGACCCACTTCGTCAGGTCCCAGATGGGTTTGTCAGATCCCAGTTACTCCACGCAAAGGGCCATATCCTAAGCATTACAGGAATGACCAGTCCTTTTTCCCGCCATCCCCTAATTATAAAGAACTTCCTATCGGTGATAGAAGCCTACTATCTCCTTTCCACTCAAGTGGTCATCTCTGAAAATAGGTAGGCATGCATCGGTGTCATACATCCCCGCAGGCAGTGTGCCCAGAAATCAAATTATTTGATTGATAGTTCAATCAATCAAGAGGGGTTGACCAATCAATCAATCAAGAGCTCCCTAGTGTAGCAATCAATCAATTAAAGCCCCAATTAGCCAATTAATTGCCAATCAAGGGGTGATGATTTTTTCTTTGTGTATGGGCTTGCGAGAGCCGACATGTGGGCTATGTTACGACCCCTATCCAGTATATTCGCAGCTACTTGAGCCGAGTCAGTAACTAATTGCCTAGTGCCTCAGTCTAGAGCCAGTAGCTGACCACTAACCCGGCTCCGCAGCCGCGGAACTGACCTTTTCTCCCGCTCAGCACATAACTATATCCGTGTAAGTGTTTTCTTCAAGCCTCAATTTGCGCTCCACTATAAAAAACGCTGCGCTCCCCTATTTGGGCCAATTAATTGGCAATCAACTGATCAATCAAGGCCCCCCGGTCAATCAAGCAAATCAATTAACGAGCTGACGTCAATCAATCAATCAAATAATCCCAAAGTACCAATTACTTGATTGCTAGGCCACTGCCCGCAGGCGAGCTTTCTGGTATGATTCCCTTGGACAATTAGTACTGTCAATATCATTCATCTTTCGGCAACTAACTGAGGCCCGGACCGGTGCGTGTGGTGTACGATGATACCACTGGGGAAGTCATCCGAACGAACGAGACAGACTCTTCGTCTTAGCGAAGGACTACCGTGCAAGGTGGTATTAGCATCGCGATATTGATAAATGGGTATGCAATAGCTCACTGACAGCTTCCAAATAAAAACAACCACTGTCAATGCCAATACCGCTTTCGCGTATCCACATCTGTTGTCTTGTACCCACATTACTATCACAAAAAGAAACATATTAAGATGAAAGCCCAGCAGGCAAAAGACCTTGTGAAACAGGCAGTTCCGGATCTTGTTGTAGGACCCGGTACCACAACAAGCAGCGCCATTCATAACATTGATTTCATTGGACCACTCAACCATTGGGACGACTTTGAGGGGGATGTTATAGAGGCATACGAGCGCCATGACTGGCACAGGCACCGGGCTACCTTGGCCCACCGGCCATCTGGTCCCTTTGGGCCTCACAATACAGCCACAGAGCAGGTTCATGTGGGAGAGCGGATGGGAATCTTGTCCGCTTTCATCCTTCTCCATTTTAAAGCTCTTCTATCTGCTATCATAGGCTCCGTCTTGTATCTTTGGCATGGAAATTCTGTCTCTACTTTTTCTGTTGAGATGGTGCTAGCCCTTTTATCACTTGCATCTGCGGAGCAGCGTTTGAGATCGATCGTGGGATAGGTCTTGATAATCGAAAGCTTGAAGTGCCAGGACAAGGTATCTTTCTGGGCCTTTTTTAGGTATTCTGCTGAAATCTCTCCCGATGTCTCCGTCTTTGTTTATTTGCATATTGTTCTAGCTCAAATGCTCCTTGAGAGATCTCATATCTCCCGTTTTCGGGTAATGTGGTGTCCGCTGGCATGTTAGGCAAAGTAATACCTACTTGCAATTGTAACTTGGTAACGTCAACGTTCACTTTTTCTTTCTAACTTTTCAAATTACTGTCTCTTTGTCCTTTCTTATTAGGTTCTAGATTAAGTTCTATCATACCGAAGTTTTTCACTATCATATTTCGCAAGCTCGTGATTAGTTTCTCTAGCGGTTCTATCATTCCAAGCCCTTTCTCGGGGACCTGATATGTCAAGGTACCGAATTCCAGAAATTGTAGCAGATGAAGCACGGCAAATGGCAATAGCCAATATTAGAGATCTGCTAGAGCCAAACTTTCAAAAGAAGTCAGCATCTTCAGTTAGTAAGGACTGGTGCAATCCAATCCCGTTAGAACGAAAGGCAGCGTATTTTTGAAAGACTTTCATGATCCAAGTACCCTTCCAACAAGTTACTGCAGAGTATGCTGTCTACAAAAAGCACCTGCGGATTTAAAGGAATGTCAATGGCGAAAGCTCCAGGAAGGATTTATAATTAAAGATTGAATCTTCCGTATCATGAATGTTTCCCGCGTTCCGGAAATGCCACGATATCCATCTGGTAGAGAGCTTACTGGAGAGCAAGTGTCAGACATATTGTGCGATGTCCCGACGTGTTGGTGGCGTTATACTTTATTTATGTACCGAGTTACGTATGCCGGATAATAGTTTCGGCATAATCGAATTCGGTTTAGTGGAGTGGCGTTGGCAACGCCCTTGATTTGTCTTTGAACAGCAATCTCATTACCTAGATTGTTTGAACAGAAAAAAGGTAAACACCAGAGAATCCAAGTATTGGTTTGTACACAATGCCTACTACCAAGATACCTACGAACAACGACTATACTGTGGGATGGATCTGCGCCCTACAGGCTGAACTAGCAGCGTCTTAAGCAATGTTAGATGAAGAGCATCCAGACCTTCTACAGGCTGAGAACGATACAAATACCTAT
>NPHW01003594.1:0-31479 GCA_002240705.1 Elaphomyces granulatus
GCAGAGAAAGGCGGGGTTTTCTCACATGTTTCTTACTGAATACCATAATTTATACCACACCTTTCCTAATGTGGTAAAGCGTAATCGGCCAGGAGAAATGTCCTTAAAGGCTTCCGCCACTGTACTTGTCGCGGAAGTTTGTGTCTTTCAATTTCAAATACTGCAGGGTTTGGATTTCCAGGCCATGTTGAATGCCGTGCAGTAATACTGATCAGCAGTGGCACCATCGCAGGATGCAATGACATTGCCAGGATTGAAGAGACGTGCTATTTACCTGCAAGTATTCTATAAATGAGGCAGAACGGAACCATGACCACCGAAGGAGACGAGAAGAACGGTGCCTCCTCAGATCCAACAAGACCAGTGAATAATGCTACAGAAGCAGAAAACTTGCCTCAGTCCTTTCCCATTCCCCAAAACCTTGAGAATTATGACTGGGAGCAACTCCAGGAGGCGTTTTCTCAGGCTATGATGGAGCATGCCCAAGCTGAACAGGTGATGCAAGAACAAGTAACTCGACTGATGGAGGTGGGTCAAATGCATCTCTCTCCCCGGGAAAGGAAGTGAATTTCAAATTTGACATTTTACTTCAGGTATTTGTCGCATGGTCCCAAGTTACGGTATCTCGCGATGAAGACCGGGCTTTCAAACGGTTGTGTTGCCATTCGAGTTCACTGGGCCCAACGGGTCACCCACTAACGTTTGTGTATTAGATTCAAAACACGGATGCAGCATGTTCATGGCTCTGAAATGAAGCTGGAGGAGAAGAAGAAGCACTGTAAGAGTTAAGGCGCGATGTTAGGAGCAAATTTGGCACTAATGATTTGACCTTCTAGATTCCAATGTTGTTAAGGCCTTCGAAAGTGCCTTGGCATTACTTCATGATTAAACCGGTTGTTTATGGTTTGTTTATGTGGAAGCTGAAGCCCAAAATGGTTTTTACCGGGGGTGAGATTGTCACATGATACTACATACTAAATTCTATTAATAAATGTAGTTAGAGTCACAAGAAGAAATCTATGATATGATATTTATTAATAATTATGTTTAATAATTATGTAGGTAGAGGTACATTTCTTTAAACAATTATTACTGGGTAATTACTCCTCCGTAGCAAGGTTAGGTATGTATAAGGTACGTAGTTTTCTCAAAGGTAACTACCTCAAAAACTGAATTTTGATAGAAGGGATAATATTTCCTCTCCGCCTTTGTTTCTGTTTTCCTATGTTGACCATGGAGGACGGCCCATCAGACCCAGACAGAAATCTCCTAAACAGATTAAATGCGTTGAAAGCTTCTTCTGTGCGGCTAGATTGCAAAAGGTGCGGTCTATAATAATATGACGTCTATTGCAAGAAACGTAGCTGATGAGTAAAGACTATAGAACGCCTCTTGACTTTCGGTCATCAAGCACTACTTTTGGAAATGCCCATGATTTGGCTACGCGGTTTAAAAGCCTTCAATTTTCACCTGATATCAGTACTAGTAGTAGTTTATATGATGCCCCCACAGGACTGTTCGATCAAAGCACACACAGTGCCATTGATAGCCTTCTCACGAACCTCGATTCTTGTCAAGATCCTCAGGAGAAACCATGGGCTGAAGAGAGGAGCGTACAGGATGAAGTTTACAAATCCACAAATGTCACCGTGCAGTCTGCTTCAGCAGATCTCTTGAAGGGAGCGCATGATCATGATCAGGGAGAGGATAATAATAAAAATAAGATAACCGCAAATACAACTTTCAGGTTGCCGGTCAATGACATTGACGATATACTAGAGATTACTGATCATGACCAGAAAACCGACGATCAGATAGCCGCTCAATATCTAGAAGATATCCTCAAAAAGGTAGAGATTCTAGACGGCGCTGAAGCTGTCACTACTGAACTCACTACTACTAGTACAGACAGCAATGATCAAGAACCGTCGAATGGGATGACATCCCCATCCGACGCGACGCCCAACACACATCATTCACTTGAGCTTCCCAGTGTGTCAGCTCTTCCCAGACTTCCGGTCACACAGGATGCGCATGCCACTTCTAACAATTCCAACGATGACCTTGCTGCCCGTTTTGCCGCTCTCAGGCTCAGCCTCCCGTCTGTTCCACCACATGATCTGCCAGCTGCAGCAGCGCAACCACGATCTCTTCCTCCGACGGATCAAGTCGGATCGAATAATTGGTGTTGCATTTGCAGTGATGATGCTGTCACTCGCTGTCTCGACTGCGAAGATCTCCAGTTGTACTGTATGCGTTGCTGGTGGGAGATGCACTTGGAGGAAGGGGCCGACTGGGCATTGAGGCAGCATCGAAGCGTCAAGTATACAAGTGTATAAAAATGCAACATTATCTAATATGATATATATATAACCGTTCGATGCCAGAACGCCAGTATACTATCAACTAATTTTATTTTATGGCGATTCTTTCTTTATATGAACTTCCGTGTTGATTTCATTCCACCTACTCAATCTGTACTGATCACTCTCATCACGCCATGCCTTTTTCCATTCTATAACACGCACTTGCTAGGGATAAACGTGAAAAATGCACATTTTTGAAGACAACATATATAAATAACATTTTGCCGCAGCTTATAATAATCATAACCCTTGAGAAACAGCAAAAGGAACAATACTCGTTTACTTTACAAGTTAGCGATGGAGAGGTCGACGTTAACCACATTCTTAGTGTAGCGAGGTTCCAAGATCCTCAACCATTGCTGTTATTCACGGTTGGCTTGCTCTGCCTGTGACATCTTGCCATGCAGCGTTGAAACGCCTTCCCGTGGTGCCTAGTAGGCTTTCCTCTTCGGCCTCCTCGGCATCTTCATCGTTTTGACGTTCGTCCAGTTTAGGTGTGCGCAATAGTGACGTGAGAAAGACAATAAGATATATCCCTAAATGTGAGAGCACTAATCAAAATCCGATCCACGAATATATTTCTCGATTTTCCTCAAAAGAAAGGTCCCGATGCTTACCAAGAAACACGAATTGGGCCCAGAAAATGACGACACCGAAGAATGGAAAATTCATCGTTACTCGATTGAGGAACGTACTGCCGACACTGGGAGTGCACACGGCTTTTGCAGCAGGATTATCGGCAAGCTCCGAGCAAGGCTTGACTAACTCTTTGTGATTTTTACAGTCCAGACTTACCCCCAAGACTGTAAAACGGTCACAAAAGGTTTGTGGACCGAATGTCGCGTACTGCGGTGCCACGATCATCGAAATAGAATAGTTAAGGGCAAGTGTAATCAACGTCAACATGGCAGTCGCAATGAGCAAAGCCTGTGGGGATGTGTGACCCTTTCTGATCTGGAAAACCCTGATCCATAGGAATCGGATGCCAACTGTTGCAATCCCAACGACGGAGCTGCTGAAGAAGAGAAGTACAAGGAGTATAAATAAGACATAGTCGACCGGAAAGACTTTCGCGGACTCCACGAAGATCCAGTTGACGGGGTTGAAGACGTTGATATTAGCCAGAATATAGCCGCAATGCTGCTTGCAAACCGAATTTTTTGCTTTGTCGATGGCGGTGAGAAGCATGGACGTCCATATTAATAGTGCAATCAGGAGCAGCAGGATTCCACCAAGAAGCTTGAACGGACGCAATGCTGCACTTATCTTATACCATGCTTTTATAAACCAACTTTTGTGTTCCCCCTGAGCCTCTTCGGCTAGACGTTGCCGTCTTACAAGCGTCCTCTCTTGTCGAATGAGCGCATCAAGTTCCCGTCGATCCTTAGAAGATAAAATATCCGGGTTTCCTCCACAGCGACCTTTCAATTGGCGTTGCCTCTCGCTGTTTCTCTGTAATTCTTCAGCTGTACTGGCCTTCAATGTCGGATTCGAAATCGAGGGTGCCGTCTTTATGAGAGTTATGGGAAGCAACGCCAAACCGGATGCGGTATATAATACATATATGCAAATGCCCACTGTAATTAGAAGACCTAAAGCAAAGGTAAGAGCACGTTCGCCATCTACAGTGACAAATATGTTAGTTTGGTAAACAGGGATTAGGTATTTATCAATGTCAATGACTTACGGTTCTCCGTAAGCAGTTTCTTAAAGTAGTCGAGGTTGTGGTCACCGGCATGCTGTGACACTGGAACGAAAAAGCCAACAAAGAATAAGATAATGACAATTGTAATGAATGCACTAGTGTATTTAAATGCGCCCCAGAGGCGTTGGCCAAAAGTCTGTTCGCCTCCATCGGCTGCTACTTCATCATACTCCTCATACCAGAAGTACGTGAATGGTATTATGAGTAGGCAGAGGAGTGCATCCAAGGAATAAAGAAAATAATAGACGATTTTTAAAGCGAAAGTAATATTGTCTACTTCATCCTGAGTTGCCCAGCCTTTCCGTTGACCAAACTCTGACGATGATGTTGAAGATACTAGGGCAACATCCGCTGGTTGTAGGAGGACTGTTCCAAGTAGTGCTGTGATTGTGAAAATACAAACCAATGTAACAGACCGAGAGCGATCCCGAGGAGTTTGATAGACATAGATGAAGATAGATGCTACCAAAATTAAGAAAACAACGACGGCTGCGTACACAATCCATATGAGGGAGGACCTGAGTAGTGCCATGTTGGTGAAGCTAGCGGGCTATTCCAAGTAGTGCGCATGGGGAAATAGTAGAATATATGCCCATTAAGGCAAAAAGTCCTGGAGGACAGCGATCTCCAAAGGTTGTTGCCAAACTGGCTTTTATATATGTCTGTCGTCATTACCTATGATATAACTAGTTCGAGTCGGATCCACGGAGCTCGTTGTTACGAAAGGTAATCTCATACGGTACGGTAAGATGTCACATGATATAGCAATGAGCACCTGAGGCAAAAATAATAAAAAATGTCACGTGAAAAAAGGTTTTTCTCTTCTAGTAAAATGTAAGGAGTCTACAGGACTGTCAGTATCTCTTATATATGATAGATATCCAGATAGCTCCATTTTTGAGCTTTCAATTCTGAAGCTGTCTTTGAAGGTCGACTCCTATGATTATAATTGCGACTTTCAGTTATTGGAAGTGTACACGTGGGAGCCATATATCTCTTCTGTATATCTTTTGTTGACGGGTTCCACAGGTATTTTTCGCTGTAAATGGCATGCTCTATAGTGTAAGAAATTGAAGTGGGTTTCATATACCCGTCTTTCACAATGCAATGTTATGCTGAGCTTCTTCCCCCTTCTGGGGTCACACATGCTCTCTCCATTCCTTTTCTTTCAGCCACAGAGACCAATCTGGTGGTAGCGAAGACATCTCTTCTTCAGATATATTCTTTCATCAATGACCCGGATGAGAGTGACTCGAAGGATACGGAAGAGAAAGCCCCCCGATTAGAGCGATCATACGAGACCAAACTGCTTCTACTTGCCGAGTATGATTTACCAGGGACAGTTACTGATATCAGCCGTGTCGAGATACTAGACTCGAAAAGTGGAGGAGACGCCATTCTCTTGGCTTTTCGAAATGCGAAGCTCAGTTTGATTGAGTGGGACCCTGACCGCTGTGGCATTTCGACTATTTCAATTCATTACTACGAGAGAGAAGATCTCACTCGTAGTCCCTGGATACCTGATCTCAGCAGCTGTGCTAGTCATCTTACCGTGGATCCAAGTAGCAGATGTGCGATATTAAATTTCGGTCTGCGGAATCTGGCGATTTTGCCATTCCATCGACCAGGGGATGACCTTGTGATGGATGACTACGATTCGCATTTTGACGGAGACTCTTCGGGTCATGAAGGTGTCATCAAACAGGATGAGAGGAAAGAGTCTCTTAATTTCCAAACTCCATATGCTTCGTCTTTTGTTTTGCCATTAACTGCATTGGACCCGTCTCTTTGCCATCCAATTAGTTTCTCCTTTCTCTACGAATATAGAGAACCAACATTCGGGATCTTGTATTCTCAGGTTTCAACTTCCTTGGCGTTGCTTAATGAGCGAAAAGATGTGGTATTTTACTCTGTATTCACTCTTGATCTGGAACAACGAGCTTCAACAACTTTGCTCTCGGTTGCAAGGCTTCCTAGTGATCTGTTCAAGATAGTCGCCCTTCCCCCTCCTGTCGGTGGAGCTCTGCTTATTGGATCCAATGAACTGGTGCACATCGACCAAGCCGGCAAGACAAACGCTGTTGGAGTTAATGAATTTGCTAGACAAGCTTCCACATTCTCGATGGCGGATCAGTCTGATTTGGCTCTTCGCCTTGAGGGTTGTGTTGTTGAGCAACTCGGCACCGAGAATGGCGAGTTGGTTTTGGTTCTCTCAGGTGGAGATGTGATACTAGTTAGTTTTAAGCTAGATGGACGTTCTGTCTCCGGTCTCACCATTTGTCCCATTCCAGCACATGCTGGTGGGAATCTCATGAAAGCAGCCGCTTCTTGTTCTGCTGCATTTGGTGGTGGAAGGATTTTTTTTGGTAGTGAAGACACAGACTCAGTTCTTGTTGGGTGGTCACCACCATCCTCCGGCATAAAGAGAGCACGGACGCATGCTTTGACAAACGTGGATGACATGGACTTGTCTGACATTAGCGAGGATCAGGATGATGATGACAACTATGAGGATGATTTATATTCTGGTACCCCAAATGTGCTGTCACACGATTATCGCGCGTCGAATGACGGTTCTATTGTGTGTGGAAATTATAATTTCCGGTTGTATGACACGCTCCCCAACATTGGACCGATAAGAGACATAACACTGGGAAAATCGATCAAAAATAGCATTGCTCAGAATCTCACCGCGGAATTGCAACTTGTGTCTGCCTACGGTTCTGATAAAAGTGGCGGCCTTTGCATACTGAATCGCGAAGTCGACCCTTTCGTGATCAATTCCTTCGAATTGGACGGCGCCGAAGCCGTCTGGTCGGTGCGTGTGAGCGAGACCAAGGTTAAAGCTTCTAGTATTGGCGGGACATTTAGGAAAGCCGAACATTATGTGATTTTTTCAAGGTCAAAGTCTGCTGATAAGGAAGAATCAGTAGTATATACCACAGCAGATAAAATTCTTCAGCCCTTTAAAGCTCCTGAATTTAATCCCAATGAAGACTGCACCGTCGACGTGGGAACGCTCGCAAATGGAAGTCGTGTTGTCCAAGTACTTAAAGGAGAGATTAGGAGCTATGATACCAGTGAGTTCCGGGTGGAGTTCCCCCATCCCTTGGAGTCAAAGGTGTTGATCGGTGAATAGATCTTGGATTAGCGCAAATATATCCATTATGGGACGAGGACACGAGTGACGAGAGTGACGAGCGCACCGCTGTGAGCGCGAGCTTTGCAGATCCCTACTTGCTAATTCTACACAATGACTTTACATTACTCATCCTTCAGGCCGACGAGAGTGGCGATCTTGACGAGGTTCTCATTAGTGAGGAGATTTCATCGAGAAAATGGCTTTCGGGTTGTCTTTATACAGATAATTTATCCATTTTCTCACCTATAGACACTGTCGACAGAAGCATTACAAGCGATAGCATATTCCTATTTTTGTTAAGCTTAGACTGCAAGCTATTTGTAAGTGGAAGCTTTTGAAATAACAATGCGACCAGCGCCTAATGTTCTATTTTATCAGATCTTCCGACTTCCTGGAACAGAGTTGGTCACTGTGATTGAGGGTGTAGATTCTCTTCTGCCCCTTTTATTGGCTGAACCACCACCAAGACGATCTGCTACCCGCGAGACGTTGACCGAGATTCTCGTTGCAGACCTCGGGGATGCAGTATTTAGACAACCCTACTTGATAGTATGTACATTCGGTGTCGAGCGTCCATTCAGCGCTAATTTGCAAACTCTAGTTGCGAACTGGATCAAATGATCTCGTTCTGTACCGACCATTTTGGACTAGTGATGACTCAGTCAAGGGACCTGGAAGTCTGCGATTTCTAAAGGAAGAAAACCATGCCCTCCCGAAAATGCCTTCCGAGTCAAGTTCGAAGGTTATCAATGCTGATCAATGTATATCGAAACCACTGCGAGCCCTGCCTAATGTGGGTGGGTTTAGCGTGGTATTTATGCCTGGCGCCTCTTCGAGCTTTGTGTTTCGAACCTCTGTCAGTTTGCCACATGTTATCAATTTTAGAGCAGGGTTTGTTGGCGGCCTCTGTAGTTTCAATTCTATTGGCTGTCAAAACGGCTTTATTTATTTAGATGATCATGTGAGCTTCATAATTCCAGTTTTCTGCTTCAGCTATATTTACTAAGAAGGATTGGTAGAATATTGCTCGAGCATGCCAGCTGCCTTATGGCACTCATTTTGATTACACCTGGGCATTCCGCAGGGTTCCATTAGGAGAGCAAATTGACCACTTGGCCTATTCTTCGCCTTCCAAAACGTATGCCCTTGGAACCAGCCACAAAATCGACTTTAAGCTGCCTGACGATGATGAGGTACACCCGGAATGGTGCCATGAAGGTCTGCCTCATTACCCTTGAATGTTGTATAGCGTCTTATTTTTTCTTTAGTGATATCCTTCCTGCCGCAGACCTACCAAAGTTCGGTCAAACTTCTGAGTCCAAAAAATTGGACCATTATAGATAGGTAACGACTTGATTCTATTTTTAAATGTTGTATAATTTTACAACGGCTAACGCTCATCTTCTACAAGTTATCCGCTTGGTCCAGTGGAACGTATTATGGCAGTCGAGAATATTAATCTTGAAATTTCTGAACAGACACACGAACGCAAGGATATGCTCGTAGTAGGTACAGCATTTGCCCGAGGAGAAGATATTGCGGCTCGCGGTTGTATATACGTCTTCGACGTGATCAAGGTTGTTCCAGACCCCGACAGACCGGAGACAAATCTTAAATTGAAGCTTGTCGGAAGGGAGACGGTAAAAGGCGCCGTGACTGCATTATCTGGAGTCGGGGGTCAAGGGTTTTTAATGATAGCTCAAGGTCAGAAATGCATGGTGAGAGGCCTTAAGGATGATGGCAGTCTCCTCCCTGTCGCGTTTATGGACATGCAATGCCATATTAGTGTGGTCAAGGAGTTGAAGGGCACGGGAATGTGTATTTTTGGAGATGCATTGAAAGGTCTATGGTTCACGGGATATTCGGTATAACCCCTGTCCATGACGTGATAGATTCTCCGTTAGATGGAGCAGGAAACTGACAAGCTCGGATCTCTAGGAAGAGCCTTATAAAATGACACTCTTTGGCAAAGACATAGATCAACTGGAGGTTGTCGCCGCAGATTTCCTCCCGGACGGCAGGAAGTTGTATCTTCTCGTCAGTGACAGCGATTGCAATCTCCATGTCTTACAGTACGACCCGGAAGGTAAGCATATCCTCTATTCCCATGCCATTTGGCTGCCTAACCGTGACTCTGCGATATAGATCCTAAGTCGTCGAACGGCGACCGGCTCTTGAATCGTAGCACCTTTCACAAGGGCCATTTCGCCTCTACGATGACTCTCTTGCCGCGAACCGCCGTCTCTTCCGAGGTCGCAGTGGCCAGCTCGGGGGAAATAGATAATGATGCTTACTCCTCGATCAATCAAGTATTGATCACTACTCAAACAGGCTGCGTGGCTCTTGTCACGCCGGTTTCCGAGGAGTCGTATCGTCGCCTGTCAGCCCTGCAGTCGCAGTTAATCAATACCCTAGAACACCCTTGCGGACTGAACCCTCGTGCATACCGAGCTGTTGAAAGTGATGGCATCGGCGGCCGCGGGATGATCGATGGGAAGCTTCTTAGTCGGTGGCTGGACCTGGGGCGACAGCGCAAGATGGAGATTGCTAGTCGGGTGGGTGCTGATGAGTGGGAGATTAGAGCTGACCTGGAAGCAATTGGTGGCGCGGGACTTGGATATTTGTAAGGGTTAAAGATTATGTTTACCTAGAGACCTTTGCCGGTATTGCATCTGGCATTTGATTTGGCCCCATATTTGACAGGAAAGGAACCAGGAAAAGCCAGTACAGTTTGCTGCAAAAACCTACGAACCCGGTCATCCCTTCAAAAGCTGCGTAGTTTGCGGGGCTTACGATGTCGAATTTGAATCTACCTATCGGCCTCTGGATGTTATATCCCATGAACCTTGACATTAGTACATACGTAGAATAATATACATTAATCCACCAGGTTTTAAGTTTATAGTCCAGTTTGAGGAAAATGGGATCAGAAAGGGATGTGAGACCTGAGTTATCCATATTGGCCAGGAAGGAGGTCACAGAAAAGTTAAAGAGTTCACTTCTGCCGTGATGTTAGCTGTCTAGCGCTCTGCTCAAGCGCCGCTATTTCCTCTAAACGGAATGTCAGCTTCCCGTTGGAGTTGATCCTATAATAATAATAAGATAGAGGGAGGGGGAAAAGTAAAATAAAGATTTAACCTACTGTTCTTTTGAAGCTTCAACTCATCCGTCTCCAGCTTCAACCAGGCCCAGTACACAACTTGATAGGTGAAAAGGGCGCCTAAGAAGACCTTGACGAACGGGCGTGTAAGAGGGCGAAAGGCGGCGAACTGCAGAGATGCTTAGAACGTTCAACAATAGTGCGGAGGGACAGCACATCACTGACTCCTTCTTTTGCAGCATTGGAAGCATGACGAATTGGAGTTCCCGAATAATGCGGTCTCGGTCTCCATCGATTGGGGAAAGTGTAGAGAGATGATGGGGCGAAAGTCGAACGAGGACGGAAGAGTAAGCGATGGGAACGCATTATTTATTTTATTAGGATTCTGGCGGCATCTGCTTGGCTAATTAGTAGTTACTGCTAACTGGATACTACCACGTACAAGTCGTCGGAATTCTGCCTCCGCAAGTTCTCATCCAGATTCGCTAAGCCATAGACCGCCTAGGCGCATTACATAAATCTATCACCGCTTTCCGCCCCCACAGGGCTGACTCATTTTCCACGTGACATCTAGGTCTCCCATGTTTCTTGCTCGCCTTGTGGATCTTGGACTGGCCAGACGCGGCGGTGACAGCTTTGCGGGGGGAAGCCAAAGGACAATAAGCTTCTGTCCCTGGCTCGCATGCAGCATCTTGCAGCGATGAGCTAGAGAGGAATCCGGGGTGCTTTCTGGCGCCGTGAATATCTCTTTTAATTTATATAGATATATAGAAATACTTTTTATATTTATGAACAGGTCCATCATGTAGACGGGGTAGCTCTAATTTCTTCCTCCATATTTTGGAGATTTTTCTCGGAGGAGAAGGGTGGAGAGAAAAAGGAAATTCTGTTCTTCTGTTCTGGGTGTGTGTCGGTTTTGCTTAATTTTTTGCTTCATTATTTTTCCTTTTTTCCTTTTCGAGCATACAGGACCAGTTTAGACTAACTGTTCGTGGTAGCTAACGGCAGCTATTCCTGTTTGAGCTGTAGTTGTGGCAATGCATTTGTTTTAAACTTTTAATGGGTGGCACAGGTGGCGCAGGTCACTCCGAGAAATGGCGGTTGTTACCTAATAGTCTGTCGAGAGGTTAGCGCCATGGGCTGGTGCAAAACTGCCGCTTCTTCCTCTCAGTTCTCGCCGTGATGTTGTTTTCTCTTCCTCTTTGCAATGATCAAATGTTGCTGGTACTTGTCATCATTCCTGTTGGAGAGGATGATGTGGATGATTATCTCTCATAAACGGTGCTAAGACGCCCCCACCAACTGCAGCTTCAAGCGAAGTGTAGTTGTTCTGCTGCAAAGATCATCTGATTCAAGTGTTGTGTATTTGCTTGGTGTGATTGTCTTGCTGTTGACTTGGCAACCAGTCACTTCAGTTCACCTTCTGTAGCCTTCATTATCTCGTGTCTTTCTTCTTTCTTCCCCTAGGCTTGTGATGCTGGAAACAGATCTGCATTCTGGCTGTATTACCGTCCTCTATCACTGTTTTATGAGTATTGTCAATCGCCCTGGTGCAGAAGTTGTAAAGGTTTCTAGCCTGCTCATCACTTTACTCACTTTCTCTCCTTGTAAGTGCTCATTCCTGATTTCCCCCACTCTCCTCCTACTGTCCAAAGATTACGAATTCCAATTCCGAGGGCGGCCCCTAACGTGGCGATCGTGAAAAGGGTACTCCACCGAAGTCCTCCCTATCGCGACATCATGACGCGATCGGGGGCAAAACGTACTCTGGAGGAATTGGCCAACAAGTCTGACTCGGATGATTATGATTACAGCGATCATCCGCTGCGTTCATCTCGGCCTGCACCCCCTAAGTCGAACAAGAAGAAGAAGGCTAAGCCTACGAAAAAGAGACAACGTCAGGATTCAGATGATAACATGGAGTCAGATGACGTTTTAAGCGATCCAGACGATCTCTCGTTGCCGGACTCAGACGTACATGATGATGACAATGTGGAAAGGAATGCAAGAGGACTTGCGCGCAGGAGGGCCGCGAGAAATCGGCCGATGTACAAGGAGGACGATTCTTCTAGCCAAGAGAACGTAGTGGAGGAAGAGGCAGAGGAGAAGGATAAAGATGCTAAACCTGCTCCGAGGACAAAGGGAAGTACTGTGATCACGCTGAAAATCGGTAAAGGGACGAAACGCCAACCAACTCCTGAAATCTTTCATACCACGAGGCGCAGTACTCGTCATAATAGGGCCTCGTCCGAAGATATTTATGCTCTGACAAATTCAGGACGACATGTATTAACTGTCGAACGAGGTACACGGAGCCCTGAAGCACAGCCATACCGACCATCACGTGGCATTAAAGGTCTTCCCGTGAAGACTATTGAAGAAGAAGAGAATCCCGCCCATGACAAACCAGACGAAGATGAACACGAGGTCAGTGGAGGTGTCCCCAAGGCCTCACAGCTCGAGATTCTGGAAAGTGATCCTCAGGGAGACTTTGAGGAGGGTTCACCGCCTGCTACTGGAGTTGGCGGTGGGGATCCCAATGCCAACATTGAAATTGGAGACGAAGGAGTCGTTCCCGAGTCCGACAACGGTGCTGCCAAGGATTCCGAAGAAGACATTGAGGACGACGATGAGGACGGTGATGACGATGATGATCAAGGGCCGACAAGAAGGAGGAGAAGTCGTCACGACCGTCTAGAATCAACTGAAGGAGCAGAACCACAAGACGACGATGGTTCACGACCGCGTCGCTCCAGCCGCAAGAAACCAGCACGGTCTTCTCAACGCAAACGACAAGACGATGGTAGCGATTTCGAGCCGAACGAGGAAGAGTCTGAGGACGATGACTTACCTGGGTCGCAAAAATCCAACGGTTCGCCACCAAAAAGAAGCCAGGTGCACGATGAAGATGATGTCAGTAGCAACGAGCGACGTTCTGGTCTCCGTAAAAGGAAGTCTCAATCACGTGTACGTGGAGATTCCGAGGCGGTAGGAGATATCGCAGAGGAACTCGCCGAAGAGCTGGAAAATTTGAAAGGGGATCGACCTCGTCGCAGACCACCGCCTGAAATAATCTATGAAAATAAGCCTCGTCGCAGTCGGAAAGACGTTGATTACCGAATCATCCGCCCGGATCTTGTTCTTCCCATCGAAGATGCTGATATTGAGTCTGCAGAATCTCCGTCCCGTCGTGGTCGTGGCGGCGGTGGTATTGCTTGGCAGCGGACCTTGTTTTCCACGCAAGGGCCATTTGGCGGTGGGGGACCAGCATCCATCTTAGGTCCTCCGGGGGCACCTGGAGCCACTGCTGGAGTGGAAAGCGACAGCAGTGATGATGAGAATATGCAGAACCCTAAGAGTGCTGGCCCCATTGGGATGTCCGCTGCAGCAACTGTTGGAGGTGGACTGGGCATCGTAGCTTCCGCACAAGGCCATGGCGCCGACGCCGTCCAAGGACCTTCAGGAACGCCTGCGAACTTCGGAAGGATAAAAGACAGGCAAGCTTTAGCTGATTCTGACCCTCTGGGCATTGATCCCAATGTCAATTTTGATAGTGTCGGGGGACTACAAGGCCATATTGACCAGCTGAAGGAGATGGTCTCCCTTCCACTGTTATACCCCGAAGTTTTCCAGCGATTTCATATTGTTCCGCCTAGAGGAGTGCTATTTCATGGTCCTCCTGGAACTGGTAAAACCTTATTGGCGCGTGCTCTAGCTTCCAGCGTGAGTTCGGAGGGCCGCAAGGTTACATTCTATATGAGAAAAGGAGCGGATGCCCTCAGCAAATGGGTCGGTGAGGCCGAGAGACAACTTCGACTCCTCTTCGAAGAAGCCCGCAAAACGCAGCCGAGTATCATTTTCTTCGATGAAATGGACGGTAAGCTCTTAAACATTACATACACCCTCTTACTCATGTTCTAATCGTATTTTAGGACTTGCACCGGTAAGATCTAGTAAACAAGAACAGATCCACGCTTCTATCGTCTCGACCCTGCTGGCCTTGATGGATGGTATGGATGGACGTGGCCAGGTGATTGTAATTGGTGCAACCAATCGGCCAGATTCTATTGATCCCGCTCTTCGACGGCCTGGCCGTTTCGATCGTGAATTCTACTTTCCCCTTCCGAATAAGGAAGGCCGGCGGGCCATCTTGGACATCCATACTCGAGGGTGGGACCCACCACTTTCCGAGGACATCAAAGACCACTTGGCCGAAGCCACGAAGGGATACGGGGGAGCGGATATACGTGCTCTCTGTACTGAAGCTGCCTTGAACGCCGTGCAGAGAAAGTACCCTCAAATTTACAAATCCACTCAAAAGTTGTTGATCGATCCAAAGAAGATTGAAGTTACACCAAAGGATTTTATGATATCGATCAAAAAGATAGTACCTTCTTCGGAGAGGTCTGTCTCTTCCGGGGCTTCCCCTTTACCTAGGACAATAGAACCGTTACTGCGTCATCACTTTGTTGAAATCAAGAAGCTACTAGCAGATATCTTGCCGCAAAAGAACCAAATTACTGCGTTGGAGGAAGCGCAATTTGAAGACGCAGATGAGGGTGGAAGCTTTAGGAAAGAGCAAATGCAGCAGGAATTTGAGACATCCCGTGTTTTTAGACCTAGGCTACTGATCCGGGGAGCGCAGGGTATGGGCCAGCACTACCTAACGGCGGCCATTTTACATCACTTTGAAGGTTTCCATGTGCAGTCTTTTGATCCTGCAATGTTGTTGAGTGACTCCGCTAAATCCCCCGAAGCTACCGTTATCCAACTCTTTACCGAGGCTAAGAGACACAAGCCGAGCGTTGTTTATATTCCTAATGTCCAAAATTGGTTTGAAACTGTTGGTCAAACGGTGGTTTCAACGTTCCTGGGCTTATTGCGTTCCGTTACACCGACAGACCCAATTCTGCTGCTTGGAATACTTGAAGAAGACGGTGAAACCGATCCAGAAATGTTGAGGAGTTTCTTTGGATTTTCCAAGAGGAACTTGTATGGTCTACGGCCGCCAGAACGCCCATGGCGTCACGAATTTTTCATGGCGTTGATTGAATATTTAAAGGCATCACCTGCAGATTTTCCAGATCCAGAGAATCGCAAGAAGAGAAAATTGGAGACGCTGGAGATCGCCCCTCCTCCACCATCTAAACCTTCACCTCCTCTAACTAAAGCTCAATTGAAAGCTCAAAAGAAAAAGGATCATCAAACGCTAAATCTCCTGAAGATTAGAATCCAACCAATTATGGATCAAATTAAGAAGTATAAGCGGTTCAGGACTGGCGTCATCGATGAATCTCAGATTCGTTATCTTTTCGAGGAGGACGATCCGCAAATTGTAACTAGTGATTTGCCTCTGGAGCAGCGGACCACGTTTCGCCCTTTTGAGAAGGGTTTCGACAAGCATGGGGTTCCTGGGTTGCAAGAAACGGTTTCCGGGAAATTCTATTACAATTTAGAGATTGTCACCGTCGAGAAACGGCTTTCAAATGGATACTACAAGCGACCAAAGGACTTCGTTGCGGATATTAAACGATTGGCCAAAGATGCTCATCAACTTGGGGATCAAGAAAGGGTATTGAGGGCCAACGAGCTTGTATCAAATGTTGAAGTCGATATCGCTACCATTGAGCAAACTGATCCTGCTTTGGTCGCTGAATGTGAAAATGTGTACCTCCGAGAACTGGAACGTGAAAAGGCAACAACTGAAAGGACAAAAAGGGCAGAGGTGGATGGGGGCGTAATGGCACCTCCCGCTCCGACCAATGTTCCCCATGGGAACACGGATTCAAGTGTTTCAACAGGACCAGTCATCTTGGGCCAGCCGTTTTCCAACGGTAGGCCAAACGTACCGCCAAACGTGACACAGGGGGCCATCTCTTCAATGCCCTCAACGGCCAGCTACATGACAAATGGTTTCCATCATGGCGGCGGCTCCGGCTCCGATCTCAACGAAGGAGGTGCCCATACAGCCAGCAACGGATCACATGCCTCTCGAGCCGATGGCGATGGTGATACCTACATGACTAACTCAGTCGAAGGCGACTCCGGCGGTCGAGACACGGTGAACAGCTCCTTCGGTCCCTCAGCTCAACCGAAACCACTGTTTTCTCATACCGCCCCTTCACAGCAAATTAGGCGACAGTCTGGCCTCTCCAGTTTATCCCAGAAAGGGCCGATGACTCCTATGGCTCCCGGATCCCAACCGGGTGACTATGCAAATGATGCTTCCACCACGCAGACTACTTCCGATAAACAATCCAGTGGGCCTCAGCAGCAAGCTAGTGGGCCTCGCACGGAGTATCCAGACCTCACTTCATATCCGGACAAACTATCGATGGATGAGCATATTCCTGACACCCAGCCAGATGACAGGCGATCATCGCAGGCGACAGCACTTACCAGCAGCTTAGAGTTCTACTCACAAAACAGCGTGCCAAATGGAAGCCAGTCGCAGCCGAAGCTCCCCCCCCAGCATGGGCAGCAGCAGCCTCGAGTACCATTGTTTGATATGCATGCCAAACAATCTTCACACCAGCATACCAACATTCAGTCTCTTCTCAATAAAGAAGACGCCCCGCCGACTCTAGTCGTGGACCCCCAGTATATTGAGAAATTGCACCAGCAGTTGACGGAGCAAACAGTTGGTTGCTCTGTGGAACAGCTGGTGCAGATCAACGCTCATCTAATGGACTGTTTGTGGAAGATGCGAAGGGAATGGAATCGCACGAGGGTCGCAATTACTGTAAAGGATGCATTCAATGAGGTCTTGGATGACGTACTGTCAACGCAACTTCAAAAAACAGCGGGGTGAACACAGCTAATTTCCCTGAATGATGCTCATACAGACGTTTTTGTAGGGGCAAATTCAGTTTGCATAGCAGGAGCCGGTGCTTTTTATAATTTAAGCGATTCGATTTTGGGCATCACAAGGGCATTATTGTGATTTGACTGTGGTTTTTCTTGCCTATTCTTTAGATTCCGTTTATGGCGCCTTATAATTCTTTCCGATTCTCCAAGCTACTTACATTTATATCAACGGCTTCCCCTTTTGTCTTTCCTTTTGTCTCCTTTTTTCTTTCTTTCCTCTTTACTCGGAAATTCGCCTACGAGGTGAAGACCTGTTAGTTCTGGCGGATAATTCATATTCTACTACTTGACAGTTGCGTGTATGTAACTTGTATGTAACTTTTGCTAGTCAATCCTGTGCTCTTTCTTGCTTTCTGCAAACTACACGCCTCTAGGTTCCAACCCTTTTTTACGACCTTCCCTTGTTTGCCACCTCGTCTTCCAAAGAAGTGTTACAAGGTTAGAGAACATTGTTCAATATCTTTTTCGAACTGGACTTTGAAATGACTTTTTCTTTATTAGTATTTTGTTATTTGTTATTTTATTTGAGTGACAATCCCGGAGAGTATTACAGTTAGTAATAATGGATGTATTTTTTATGATGATGATTGTATATATGATATATATATAAATTCAACTACATACAGACTACGTACCTATCATAAGGATTAATAATAAAATAAGATGTGTGAACTTTGTGTGAACTTGGCATCCAGCGCAGGGACCGCCCATGTGACCACCTATCATTAATTGGCAGTTTGATACCGCCTGACAACAGCTGTCCTTTCTTTTCAGGTTCAATTCATATGTAGATCTTTGATCGCATTCCACGCCTACTAAACTCTTCGTTTCTCGCTTCGATGCAGTCGCACCACTTGTCTTCTAGTATAAAAAACTTCCTACTCTTCCTCTGTTTTAGCCTTTCCCAAGTCTTTCTTGCCTATGGGGTCCGGACCTTAAATACCAAAAAACCACTCTTGCTACCGCTATAGAGGGTTCCCAGTGTCACTGCCCACTCTCTCCCGGTCTTTCGACGCTCGCCAGTCTTTAAGATGGTAGACTGGCTCGGTCTGGCCGTGCCGTTCGCCTACCTAGGCATTCTCATTGGCTCATTGGCGACGTTTTCTTCGCTTTACCGCAAGCGGAAAGCTGGTCTGTATCCCTATATGTCTTTGAATGCCCGAAGGTGTTTCTATATAAATTCCTAATATTGTTAATAGCCAAAGCTTCTACGCTCACACCATGGTTCCCATTTCACCTGCAGAGAGATATTTATTTTTCGCTTCTGCACCTCGAGCCTTCAACGTCATCGTCGTCCAAGGAGAAGAAGTCCCCCGCCGTTCCAGAGACCGTGTTGAAAGCGGCACTCTTGCGACGTGCTACGGAGGCTATCGATCGAGTTATGGTGATTAGGGAACAAAAGCAAGCGCTGGCGTTACTGTTACAAAGGGGCAGTGTCGGCGACGACTTGTGGCAGCGATTTTTGAGGGCAGAGAAGGAGATGGAGGATGAATTCCGGGACGTTGTTAGTGAAGTGAGTTGTTCTTTGCCAACGTGTTTTTTCTTGGCCACGACCTATCCACCGCCGTTAGGTTTATAGAGTAATATTTGCTAATCATTATTTCTAGGCTAATTCTTACGTACCGAGTTGGGGCCACACAATCTTTCAGTCTGCCAAAGAGATGGCAACCAACTCAACTTTCCGCCAGCGCATTGAAGAGCACCAATCAACGTTGACCGAAGAGCGTGAGTGGTGGAATCGCAAGAAGGCTAGCATCCAGGAAGGATTCATGAAAGAACTCGAGCAAGAAGGCACCAGGGGTGGGTCGAACACGAAGAACTCGTCAAGCGCTACTACTGCCGGTCAGAGCACCGAAGCTCCAGCGGTGCCCTCTCCAACAAATGGGAGTGATGATGATGCCGTATTGGTTGAGTCTGGCGGGCCAGCCGTCGTTGGGACGTCAACTAGTGGAGGCGGCAAGAAGAAAAAGAAAGGCAAGAAATGAAGATCCGCTTGTATGAAGTGTAATTGACCTTTTTCTTTTTTTTTATTTCAAGTCATTTTTACTTGCCCCATTCTAAACAGGAGTTTTTTTTTTTTTCATAAAAGACCATGAAAGCGTGCATCATACTTTCTCCATAATCTTGCCACCTCCATCACCCATTCAATATATATATATACCATGTATTCCGGGATGTTTGGAAACTGCATAAACACCGAGGCCTGTTGAAATTAGAGTACATGTAACATACTATGTGAAACCAAAATAAGGAATGATTCTAGGTTGAAGCAATGACAATCTTCTATACAGCCAAAAGTCTTCTAGGTTAACAATGAGCCTTCTTAACTCGTGTGTTTACATCAAGTACTGGATATACATGCCTGAATTTGAAAAATCCACTCTATCTTCAGTGTTCATGAAGCCATGCGCCTGAAACCCCCAAGATATATATTTGAATCGAATAATGTTGCGCCGAAACTTGGTCACGAGATATATATATGCGAAGGGAGGGGAGGAAAGAGGACATTTTCATTGTGCCGAAGTGGTGGTATCAATATTTTCAACGCCCATGGCCGCCGCCGCCGCCGCGATTTCGTCTTGCGCTTTTTTACTAGGAATGGTGGTGGTTATGCGCTCGATGACGACCCTCAGAAAATCCGCCATGATCTCGAGTTTAAATTGCTCTTTTTCGGATGGATCAAGTTGTTCCAGAGGCAAGCCTTGAGACTCCAAGGTGCTGATTTTTCGCTCACTTATGAGTTTCAGTAACGTGTTAACGTGAGCTATGTTCTCTTTAATTCTCGGAGTGGAAGATAGCCTACGAAGTCTACGCTTAGGTGTGCCTGGAGGAACAGCAGCCATACGTGAGACTTGCAAGACCAGCATTTGAGCCGTGTCATCATTCGGGAAATATCCGAACGCGTCCTTTATTGAGAATAGTGCGACCAGGGTACCATGCAAATCCCGTGAGAGACAGAAACAGCGTATGATTTGGTCATACAGGTCTTTCGAGAATTCTTCCTGCGCAATCCTCTGGCCGCGTCGCGTGAGTGTCGAAAACCAGCGCATCATCTCAGAATAAAGACTGCGAGCGGATGGGAAATTACTATCAAAAGGTGCCCTCCCGCGGTCGTACTGGACTTTGGCGCAATCCCAGAGGCAAGCAAAAGTCTCCAGGTCAGGTTGAATATCAGTAGACATGGTCTTATATTTGCTCCACAGGCTGTGAATATCCCGTCTCCGTAATTGGGCATAGAGAAGGTGGTTCATAAAATAGGAATTAGGCGGAATCTGAGCATCATGGAGACATCTAGTTACATGCTCAACCATTTGCTCGTCACCGCGTCGGGTATAGTGGGTAAGTAAAATGGAAAACGTCTCGATCTTGGCTGGCGGCACAGTCCTTTGTAGAAACTTTGGAACAGGGACTCCGCTGGACGCTTTGTATTTGAAAGCTTTTAAAGGGGCTTCGGAAGCCTGTTGTGGAGACCCCCTTGTCCGAATGATGTCAATCCGTTGTTGGACCATCGCCCAGGCCAACCTTTCAGCTGTGTCTCTCGACTTCGCATCTCCTCGACGAATCCAAGCGGCGATCATCCCATTAAGATGTATTGCATCTGGCCTGACTCCTCGTTCATACATCAACTCAGCCAACAATGCAGCCGAATCAACTTCTCCCATCCCAATTAGTTTTTTCATCCAGCTCGCATAAAAGAATTTGTTTTGAAATCGGCGCGGTAAAATTGTCAGTGCGGAAAGTGAGACTTTATTGACTTCATGCTCACTGATGCTGGAAGCCTGCAGATTCCCCGCCAAGCCCAGGGCTGCCCTATAGAGCGATGTCGAGTCATCCCTTGGATCCTTCCCTGTTACCATCATATCCTTAAATACGGCAACTGCAAGGTCAACCTTGCCTGCTTTGAGAAGACCAACGCTAATCTTGTCATAATCCTCCATAGTCATGTTATTACCCAGAAGAGTTTTGAATTTCAAATAAAGAGCCCAAGCTTTGGACGCTGCTTCGCTCTCGGACTTTCTTCCCCACGCTAATATCACTGGAATCAAGGAACGCTGATGATCGTCTTTGTCGTGAAGGAGAAATGAAAATGCAATGTCCTGAGCCCTCTGCGGGTCGGCTTCAGCAGCAAATAGCTGCACACCAAGAGTCCAGTAGGCTTCCACATCCGGCTTGCCTTGGATGAGATTTACCCGCTGGGCTTCCCACAACTCCAAGGCCTTTCCCGTGTTTCCTTCGTCATATAAGGCTTCGATGTACGTGAAAATCTGAGATAGCGTTGGCGTCCTGCCGACAGAGCGAATATCATCAAGGAGGGTCTGTAGACGAGATGCACGTGCAGTATGCGGCGCTTTGCCCTGAGATTGAGAATTCCATATTATAGAAGCAGTTTCCTGTGAGATGGATTTGAGGAATGCCGGAACCGATTGCTTACAGCGACGGTAACATTTCCAGAGCTGCTCTGCGACTGCACCATCCGACTTATCAACAAAGTTTCTCAAATAGGCATTGAATCGATCAACGTAAGGGTACATCTCCGTATCGTCCAGAGCCACCTCAAAAGGCCGTTTCGAAGATGGGCTTTGCGACTCTGCGATAGGCTCATCAGGGTTCCAATCATCCGTCTCTTCTTTTGCCAGACCTTCGAACTCTTCTCTGAGCATACCATCCAATTCCTCATCAAACACGTTCTTAAGACCCGCAAGTGGGTTATCTTGCGGGTGCTCTGCATCGTATTTTCGTAGAGCTTCCAGTACAATCGCCCTTTCTTGTTCTGGAAGCTCGTTCATGAACGGACTGTCCGGGCTGAAAGGTCCCCGTTTGAAGAGCTCTAGCTCCTGTTCGATATCAGAAAGTTGTCTCTTCGCCTCCTCCAGTTCGGTGCGTTCTTCTGCCTCGGGATCCACCTCAACTCTCGTTTTACTTTCGAGATGGTCCTGTTCAAAGAAACGAATCTTGTCTTTCGGGTCTCCATGTTCGATAAAGCGTGGTGCTGCAACGGAGAATGCACGGAGCGGAGCTGCTCCCTTAGATGCAATGAACAAGCGACCAACGTGCCTGTACAACAGAGCTCTTTGCAGAGTCTGGTGAAGCATTAATAAGATATACTAATGTCATATCATGCGTGGCGAAATGCAACAGAAAAAGTCCTCTGTAATTTCTAGATTAAAAGTAGGAATAAAATGATATGTACCCATGTATTTTTCATTTCATTGGCAAAAAAAAAAACATCGTACTAAAAATTTTAGTTTCTCTTTAGCGTTTGCACTAAAATTTTATCATCTCGAGAACTTTGATGAGACTGTCTACACCAAGGAGGATTATATGTAGCACTCGCCCTCTTGATCGAGTTGAACGGAAATGGTTCCAGTGAGTCCCTGGGCTTCCACACACTCCCATCGCCTTAGCGAATTGCATGCTTACTGTGAAACTGTCTAGATTCAGTGCTTGCGTTCGGAGAGATCCTCAAGAGGAATACCTACACCTGTTTCTGTATTGACTACCTAGGTAAGTTTGGAATCTACGGTGCGGTAAGGATGGAAGACGGTTACTGGGTATTAAGTGGAAGAAGTTGGGATCTCCCTATTCGACCTTTGAGCCAATGGGTCAAGAAGTCACAGCCTGCGGTATGAAGGCATTGGGTAGTAGTGGTATCATAGGTTGCTCCCACAGAGTGAATGCTTGCATATGACTGATTAATTGGCTCCTAGGGTCCGTCAGTGATCAACCAAGAGTTGGCTGGTGCCAGGCAGTGGGCAAGAGATGCCCTGCTCTCTCGACTTCAGAAAAAGTATGACGGGAGCAGCCAATGCTGGAAATCCAAGGGCAGTTGTCCGGGGTCAAACTGGCTGAAACCGTGACCCGGACCATTGCCTGCTCCATAGAAACGCCTGGTTATGAGTCTTCTAACCTTTCCGCGAGTGACGCTGGAGGAGGAGATGGGTCGACGGACTGAAGCTATCGACGCCGTTGCCGCCTATTGTCTGTTCGAAGAAGGGGATATCACCTTTTCTTTTAGCTTTCAAATATCTGATTAGAAGAAAACCATCCCTTCCATCTAGCAAGTGAATGCCGCATTCAGGCAACCGCCCATTCAAATGGGTAATGGCGTTTATCCCCACCCCTATCATTATAATTCGGATGATATCAACTTCCTGAGAGTAGGGTCTAGACACCTGCTCCACTCATTCAGCTGTGTTTGGTCCCCATTAGGCTCATGGCAGAAAGCGTATGGGGATTCAAATTCGTCAGTTGAGGACATGTTTAGATCGGAGACAATGAAGGAACATGATGGATTCTATTAGTAGTCCGAAGTCCCCATCGGGATCGAGTCGCTTTACCCTGGCGAGCTATCATGGTTTTACAACGGATATCAACAAGTCGCGCTTGCTACTATCCACATGAATGTCAGGGAGGATATGAAAATAGGAGAGAAATAATTTGAAGCATATAAATCTGTATGATATAGAATCTATATTCATTCGGCATCAAATATCCCTATATCCACTGTTCTATTGTATTTGATACATGTAATATAGATCCTTTAGTAAGAATAATAAGAAGTTTCTCCTCTGATCTGCGGTAGACTTTAATAATCAAGATCCAGGCCTCACTTGCTTGTAATGTCACAGTCGATTGGGCTTTTCTTGGGGATCTCATTAGTCGGGGAAAGTATGTAAAATGCTACATTAGGTAGAGAATAGAATTCATCTTGACGTCAATATTGCTCAGCCTGACATACATATTTGCAACCAAAACCCGAAATTCCATTTTTGAATGCTTTTAACTACCTCGGACCTCCCCATATTGCTTTTAGATTCGATGCAAAAAGATTTGAAGAACTCTAATCGAACTATATACATGGAACTCATGATGATGATTCAGCCCGAAAACTGGGTAACGAAGGCTGTGAGGAGGTTGGTCGTCGACTTGGGTTAGAAACCGCTGTCCATGTAGTTTTGGCTTATTGGGCGAAGACGAGAATCACGGAAAACTTGCTTAGCGCTCTCAAAGACTTGTTTAACAGTTATAAATCTTCTGATAACCCCATGTGCGGACGAGTGGATGATATTCAAGCAAAATTAAACCAATGTTCTACCTTTCTCGCTGTTGATCAAGGAAAAACCAATGCTGATCTTTGGCGATTCATTTCAAACAAATCCAAGGAAATATCTATAGAGAAAGCGCTCGTAGCCAGGCAACCTGCAAAAATATGTTCAAGACGAGATGGAGGTGTCACATTGGTGAGAGTGGCCATGATCGCAAAAATCGAGAGAAGGATCTTTTTCTCAGCTTGGGGTCAGGCTTGACGGTCATGATATGTCGAGCTCGATTTATTCCATCAGGGCAGACATTGTATGACATATCTAGTCACGTGACCTGCAGACGTCATGTTGCCTCAGGTACTCAGGCCCTGGTGGTCGTGGCATTCTGAACTAAATACCAATACAATAAATCAGAAATACCAGCAATCATAATCAGTTGTACGCCCCTAACTTTATCAATGGATGCGACCGAATCGGAGGGAGGTCTAGGCAATGCGGTATAACCCCAGCACCCAGCTTCAATTCCCGAAAGCAGCTGACGGAAGAAAAGGGTGTTTATGTTTATCAATCTAGAAAACCAGCTAACGTCCAAAGAGGCCGTTCGTCGAAAAAACGCAAGGTCGTGCAGAGCCAAAACGATGCATCGCTTCTCTTCGTACCACTTTTGGACGGCAAGGAAGATGCTGGATTAGTGAAATTAAGATATGCGACGTTTCAAAAATTATGGTTAAAACATGAAGAGAGGATCAGGGTATGTGTTAATGCTTCTCGAAATTGACCACCTAAATTAAGTCCGGCTGTCTATTAGAATATCCTGCAGGATATCGATTCGAGAATCTTCGAGGACCTAGCATCCTTCGTTAATACAGCCTCCCTTACGGCGTAAGCTGACTTTTAATACGTCCTTGACTTTGGCACCCCGTCTCTAAAATACATACAGAGGCAGAATTCCCACTGCTTTAGTAACTATCGGGTCCAATGTGTCCTGTCTTACTCGGCTCCTGGAAAGACTCGCGAGTGATAAAGCGAAGGCTGTAGTCGTCGTTCTGGACTCTGGGGATGCTCCGAGCTTGAAAACGGCACTGAAAAATATCATTCGAACTGCCATAACCAACGCAGAAGGAACAGAACAGTACCAGAAGATTTTAAATGATAGAGCCGTAGGTGTCTGTGCGGGCGGTTCAACTTCTCAGTATTGACGGTGGACAGGGCCCTCGACTTCTTCCATATGATCTGAACATACTGCATGAATATGTCAGGAAAAAGGACACTAGACGGCTTGTTATTGCCTTCCAGGATAGTGAGGCCTTTGATCAAACTTTACTTAATGATCTTCTTTCGTTGATCAGGTATGGTGGATGGACTGCCCTCTGTAACGCCTCTGTAACGTCGCTAAATCCTTCCAGTTCCTGGCTTGATCGAATACCCTTTGTTTTGTTATTCGGAATTGCAACGTCAAGCGAATTGTTTGAAACCAGTCTCCCTCAATCAACAGCCTCCTTGATCCAAGGCCGGTGTTTTGAAATGCATGATGTGGGAGGTTCGATAGATCGCATATATGAGTCATTCCAAACGGGCCCAGACGTGAAATTATGGCTAGGACATCGCCCTAGTAGCTTTCTGTTCCAGAAATCAAGGGATTACTTCCAGAGTCCGGAGGGCTTCGCTTGTCAAGTTAAAGTATGCTTCTCCGGCCATACCTGTGAGTGCTTGCTGAAATCTGTAGTACGCATATATGTCGCATTTCTTCGCAAATTCATTGAGTGTACTTCTTTCCGATGACATTTCCACCGCTTCACCATCGCGGGCAGAGCTTTGCCAGGCAGTCAGAAATTTGCCTTCTTTTCGATGGTAAGAATTTACAACTATTGTACTTTCTTTTGCTGACACCTGGAGTTTCTGTGAACGTCTGCTCGAAATCGATCGTCATAACGAAGTACACGATCTACTTGAGGATGATGCGCATCTCTTCAAGGAGACGATAAGAATGCTAAATTCGGGCCAATGTCGGATGGGAAATTTGTTTCAAGCTGTCAAGGCCATTTTAATCCTTCAAACGCACCTCAAAATGTCGAAAACAAACAATATTTCAACCCTTTCAGTTCGCGCTCTGGCCGGGGATTTACGGGCCTCCGCTACTGTAAAAGAAATCCTAGCGGAGATGAAAAAGTTAGACTCCGAGAGCCTGCAGCTTCTACTTTCGCAGATACGGAAAGAATTGGGGCATTGTGACGTTTTTCAAGAACTTCAAAAAGAATTAGCTTCATTCTTGAAAACCGAAAAGGTAACAGGATCACTTCGAAGCAAGCATGGTAATAATAGCCATTACATTATGAAGACGTCAACTGTTAGACGGGCCAACCTCGGCAAGGCAAGTACAGGATTATCGGGGAAAGATCTTCGTTACTCTGATTTACTTGACCGGTTACATGCGACACTAGAAAAGTTCTTCACGACGATGTTAATAAATCCACAGGATCTCTTTCTTAACGAGATCTTTCTCTTTGACCTCAAAAATCCTTTGAAGGACACGTTCACACCGAGAGTGCGCTTCGCTATCGAACGGGCGTTGTCTACTCCCTTCGATTACTTAATGCCTATGTCCGATGAGGTGGAAGGCCACCTCTCGGCAGGACAGCCGCCTACCGCAATCCTTTATCAGCTCTACCTTGAATCTGGGTCCCTGGTCAATACATATGACCTGTGGAAGGCCTTTTATACCATCATCGGCGGAGAGGAGACGGGAGACGAGCGTTTGACATTTACTCTCTTCTATCAGGCATTATCAGAGTTGAAGGCACTAGGAATGGTAAAAAGTAATCGCAGGAGAATCGACCACATTTCGAAATCAGCATGGAAAGGATTATAGGCTAACATTTATCATGTATCACCACGGAAATATGGGTATCATGGAGAATAACTTAAATATCCGATAGGTAAATGTACATATGTGCATGAAATTAGGGTGCTCGAATACAGATCACTCTAAAGAAATAGCTTATTAGATACTAGACTGGCCGTTGAATTGAAGACAATGGCCTCCATATCTTCTAGGTAGCTATTCATTTTGGCTTGAGTTATAGGGGCCAATTATTAGACCCACACATCACTGTCGCCGTCGGACGAGTCATTTTCGTTCTCTTCCATCACCATAAGTCCGTACTTTCGCAACTGCCGTTTACCGTCCCGGTGACCCGAAAGGGTGCGTATGATGGAGCTCATCACAGGGTCATCAGACCACATGGTCTCCATCAACTGAACGACGTCATGTCGACGCGGCTCAGGGCCAACGGCGCAGGGAAAAGGATATTTCAACAACCAACGGCTAACAATGCCAGCCTCAAGGGCAGCGGATATATTCTCGCCGAGGATGAAATTAAGCGTACTGAGGGCCTTCTTCTCACACACAGGCCTCGTCTTCGGGAGGATAGGCGACACGGTTGTACTGGTTTCCTCGGTATGCTCATCGAGGAAATTGCAAAGACAATCGATGAGCGCGGCATACGTTCGAAGGTCTTTCAGTTGACCAGACACGGATGTTCGTGAGACTAGATTAAGCAGTGTGTTAACTAAAGGGAATCAAAAAGGACAAGCTATATATAGTAAACCCAGACGTACGGGATCGATTGGAAACCAGAAAGTACATAGCGGTAAGAGCTTTGTTTCGCCGCCCTCGATCTTTGCTCGCCAAATCTTCCAGAAGCAACTTACGCGTCACATCTTTGGTGGATCTCTCTGAAACAATGCGAAGAGCCCTGGCATGCGCAGTAAGATTAGAGCTTATTATACGTACAGACATGTTCGCAGGTTTTCCGCAGGACTTACGCGGCTCGAAGGTCACTACTGCTCTCGGAGAGCTTCTGCAGTGTCTCCAGTTTTAGAGCTGAGAATACATTAGCAAGATGAAGGGGTGACGTGCAGTTTAGCAGCTTTGCTTACCATCCTCAGTGCCCTGACTGATTATCTTCTCCTTATTTTCCTTGTGCTTGATTAATGTCAATTCTCGGATCTGCCGTAGCTGGGCCGCAATACCCCGAGCGGCGAAGAAGAGCGATACGCCTAAGTAAGTCAGTAGTGCCGGTTATCTGAAAGCTATTCCAGAAGCATAATGTACCAAGGAATAGCCAGAGAATGCGATCATCGTATCGCGGCGGCATCTTTTTATTATCATACAGTACTACATAGGATGATATGTCTCACTTCAACGGGGTTTTCTGCCGGCAGCATAAGGCGGTGAGCCCACGCTTTTTGATGTCTGCAAATTCCAATCAGCAGACATTTTAACCAAGACAATAATGGCCCCTTCTCAACTGAAGCAACTGAAAGCGTCGCTTCACGAGAATAGAATTCTTGGTCCCCAACAGTCCAAGAAACAGAAGAGGGCCAATGCGAAGTCTGGTGCTAATCGACAGAATCGAATACAGCGAAATGCTGCCCTTCAAGGCATCCGAGAGCGCTTTAACCCTTTTGAGATCAAGGCCCCCGTGAAGAGTGTTAAGTTTGGTGTCGCAACTTCTTCTAAGGCGATCCGAGATAGAGACTATGTGAGGCCGGGGGTCACTAAGTCACTGGGGGAGGAGAGGGTAACATTTTCCAAGCTTTTTGACTTGCTACATGGAACAGTTCTAACGATTTCGGTAGAGACGTGCAACCTTACTCAAAGAACTTCACTCACGAAGTAAGGTGGGTGGGATTCTAGATCGCCGGTTTGGTGAGAATGATCCTACCATGACACCGGAGGAGAAAGCTGCCGAACGGTTCGCACGCGAAAGTCAGAAAAGGTTCAGGAAAGAGGCTCTTTTTAACCTGGAAGATGAGGAGGAAGACATTCAACTCACACATATGGGACAGTCTATTTCCTTCGGCGGGGATACGAATGATGATTTCCGAGAAGATGATATTAGTGGATCCGATGATGATATGTTTCAAAATACACAGAGTTCGGAACGGAAGCGTTCATTCATTGATGAAGGGGGGATGGGCGGGGTAGGAGATGAAGATGAAGAAGAGCATCCTGAGCGCAAGAAAACAAAGGCAGAAGTCATGAAGGAGCTCATTGCCAAATCGAAGTTTTACAAGCACGAGCGCCAAAAGGCCAAGGAAGATGATGAGGATTTGCGTGCAGAGCTTGATAAGGAACTCCCTAGCCTCTTCGAGGTGGTCCAAGGCGCCAGCCTGCCCGTTAAACAGGGTCCGCTGTTGGGCGACTCCGAAAAGGTTGAGATCCCAGATAATGCGCGGAAAGATAGTAAGGCCGCAGATCGAGAATATGATCAACGGCTGAAACAAATGACATTTGAGAAACGGTCTAAACCTACCGATCGTATTAAAACGGAGGAAGAAAAAGCAGAAGAAGAGGCTGAACGATTGAAGACACTTGAAATGGCACGCCTTCGGAGAATGCGGGGCGAGGAAGGGAACCTTGAAGATGAAGAAGTTAGGGCCAATCAATCGGACAGTGAATTAATGCCAGATGATGCAAAGGTCTTCGGGCTATCTCAACCCTCAAATATCCACCTAGAGCTCGGTGCGGAGGACGAGGACGATTTCGTAATTGACGAAAGCCTTGTTGAAACAGACTCTGATGCTAGTCTCTCCTTCATTCAGAACGATTGGGGTGAAATTTCTGAAGCAAGATCGGAGTCGGAAGAAGAGGAGGATCAAATGATGAATGGACTTACTTTCCCAGTTGATGGCACCCGTGAAGTACTATCAGCGCCAACTCGAGGCTTTGAATCTGAAAATGGCAATCTAGCTTTCACGTATATATGCCCTGAGACTCACCAACATTTCCTCGACATCATCAAAAAGATCCAGACTGAAGACCTTCCCGCTGTTATTCAGCGCATTCGAGCCTTACATCACCCTCGCCTTCACAGTGATAATAAATGGAAGCTTGCGCGTTTCTCCGCTGTCCTGGTTGAGCATGTTTCGTACATGGCAAACCAGTCAGAGCGCCCTTCGTTTACCATACTGGAAAATATCCTCCGCCATATCCACTCATTGGCAAAGAACTACCCCGAAAATGTAGCAACGGCCTTCAGAGCTCATTTGCGATGCATAGCTACTGAACGACCGTTGAAATTCTTACCAGGCGACCTGGTCATTTTGACTGGTGTTTTGACTATTTTCCCCACCTCAGACCACTTTCACACTGTCACAACACCAGCGAATCTTTGTCTTGCCCGATACCTAGGTCAAAGCACCATCGATTCTCTTACTGACCTTGCTATCGGTGCCTACATCGCCAATCTTTGCATACAGTACCAAGTCCTGGCGAAGAGATTCATACCCGAGTTTATGAATTATTGCCTAAATGCTTTACATATGCTCTGTCCTGTTGAGATCAAGGAGGTTCATGGGTTTTTGCCCTTGAGGAAACCCACCCGATCCCTGAGACTCCACTGTTTGAAACATACTACTTATAGAAGAATTCAATTCTGGGATATCCTTGAAACTGAGCTTTCACCATCTTCCGCCGAAGAATTAAAACTTAGTCTCATTTGTATGTTTATCTCCCTGATTGACTTTGCTGCCGATCTATGGTCCACAAAGTCCGCGTTCAAAGAGATGTTCGATGCGGCTCATAACACCCTTCTACGCCTCTCCAACTCTTATAGGGAGGATATTTCCCCGCATCTCCAAAACCAGACCAAGGCCTGTGTAATCAAGCTTGAGCGCCTTTTTTCCCAAGCTCGGACTTCTCGTCGTCCCCTGGCACTGCACAATCATCGCCCCTTGGCAATCAAGACATTCGTTCCCAAATTTGAAGAGAATTTCAATCCAGATCGCCACTATGATCCAAACCAGGAACGTGCGGAGCTCAATCGGCTCAAAGCGGAACACAAGCGCGAACGCAAAGGTGCCATGCGGGAACTGCGTAAGGATGCTAATTTCATTGCGAGGGAGGCCCTTAAGGAAAAGAAGGAACGAGATGTGGCGTATGAGAAGAAGTTCAAGAGAATCATCGCAGATATTCAAGGCGAGGAGGGGAGAGAAGCTAATTCTTATAAAAGAGAGCAAAAGAAGCGGCAGGGCATACGATAGCCTTAAAAATATGTATATACTTTTTATGAAAAGGGGTTGTTTATCTCCAAGTTTTAGCTTGAGCGTGAAAGGAGCTCGCAGCTCAAAAAGCGATCGATATTAAAGAATACTACAGTACATACATGCCCTGGAGGGACATCCGGAAATATTATTAGAAGTCTGTCTGGGGCGATGGTAACGGCCTAGATTGATTGATTATATAACCAATC
>NPHW01003598.1:0-10240 GCA_002240705.1 Elaphomyces granulatus
GAAATAGAAAAGTGGAGCAAATAATCCCTGTCCATTTGGCCCAAATACGAAATCAAATGGAGTGGTCAGCAACCGAAGTGAGGTGTGGCGCAGTTCCATTTGGCCCAAATCAAATGACAAAATTTGGGTTGCTGACCAGGCCCTTAGCGTAGGAAAGTGCTGGTTGTAAACTTCGGGATTTTGAGCTTTGAACCACATGTGCAGGCTTTCGACCTCCATGCGTCGGTGTCGGCAGTGTAGGACATTTAGCAGTGCCTAATCATGTTTTTAAAATCGCCATATCGGCTAGATAGGTAGAATAACTGTACCTGCATCTAGCAATCTCGTCGGGTTGCATCGACATAGCTCCACACCTTTATTCAAACTTGATTCGCTCATATCTCAAGATTAAGCTTTGGATCTGAAGGAAGAAAATAATAATACTTGATCCGCTCTTTTGAATGAGCTATATATTAAATCAAAATAATTATAGGGTGTGGAGTTATCAATTAAAATAATCGCCAATATAGGTGAATTCTTGGCCAGCTTTATCCGATTTATAGTCTCAGCGTCTGAGCACTGAGACTACCGTATGTATCCGATTTAGAATTCAGTCAGCCCAAAGTGGGTCTGAGCCAACCTTGGAATAATCTTACAAGTGCGAGGTTCGTAGAATCGTAGGGGTAGGGCACCTATGAATTCACCTCGTACTTGAGGTAAGATTGGGTCTGAGCTAGTCTCAGTGCTCAGACTAGGTCTGAGCTGAGACAAAGCTTGCTTACTTAAGCACTAGTGGGTCGGTGAAACTAGACTATGATGCTAATTGGTAGCCCCCGCATCAATACCCCCGCGCCCGTCCCCTTAGCGCCGTTTCGGCCCCCCCACATCAGGATCCCTAAAAAGGATGCTTCGAGTCAAATCTACTGCTAAACATTTACGTCATCCCTTCACCTCTAAAAGACAGCACTCGCATCGCCCGTATGTTGGTTTGCAATTGCCAACCTACGAAACCATCTCACGTCGCTTCTATATGCAATTCTTCTTGAGGAAGTGGACCAAAGATGCAGTTTTCTAGAACTACATGATGCCAAGATCCAGGAAAATGCCACCCTGTGCTCACCCCCTCAGCTCTTCTATGTACATAATGAATTACCTCAGTTTCCTCAGACTATGGACTTATGATGCGACATGGTGAATGGTGTATCCTGGGGTACTTTGTAGTAATAAAAGCATTAGGTATGATGTTCTTGTATTGGTTGAGAGAAATACTTTGTCCAATGCACCAACTTGAACAAAAGTTGTTATGACGTTTGTGGCTTACCTAACTAGTGTAGTTGGTCCTTGGAAGTTGGCCCGAGCTCCATGGGCACACGAATGGGCACACGAGTGGACGAGTAACGAAGTTTGCCCAACAAACCCCAAACATCTTGAGGGCTTCTTCAGTTCTCCTCGTCCCCCTCAAAAGCTTCTTCTTCCTCTTCAACTGCTCGACTCAGGAGCAGTATATAATCTTTTGTGAGCGTTTTAGCCTGTTTCTTACCTAACACTGTATCATGGCCGCGGCAAATCCCAATGTGCCCGTCAGCAGTCGAAGTTCCTGGTCAAGCTTTTTAAAGGTAAGAGACAATCTTCCTTATCACTAATATACACCTGGAATTACTGATATCTTACTACCCACTAGTCCATTGCTTCGTTCAATGGAGACTTATCCTCATTGACCGCTCCTCCCTTCATTCTTTCCTCCACATCTCTTGTCGAATATTCCGCGTATTGGGCCGAACATCCTTCTCTGTTTATCGCCCTTGCGATAGAACCCAATCCCGAGAAAAGAGCATTATTGGTCTTAAAATGGTTCCTCAGCACCCTTCACCAACAATACTCTAGCCGAAGCGAAAAGTTAGGTAGCGAAAAAAAACCCCTCAATCCTTTCTTAGGGGAACTATTCTTGGGGAAATGGGGGGATGATGGTAATGGTGACACTGGGGACACTATTCTCATTAGCGAACAGGTCAGGTAGGCAGAGTCTCCTATCCTATTCAACACTTCCCCGCATACTGATCACTGCAGCCATCATCCACCGGCTACTGCTTACGCCATCATTAATGAGAAACACGGGGTCGAAGTACGTTACTCCTGATCCTGCCTGATTGCTAGTTGACTAAGAATTTCCTAAACCCAGCTGCAAGGCTACAATGCTTTGAAAGCCTCGTTCTCCGGCGCTATCCAGGTGAAGCAATTCGGACATGCCCTTCTTTCGGTGACACCGCCCGGCGCGGACAAGAATAAGTCCTCCGAACGAGAGAGATTCCTTATCACGCTCCCCAGCTTGCATATAGAATCATTGATCTATGGTAATCCGTTCGTGGAATTGGAGAAATCGACGCGAATCGCCAGCTCTACCGGCTATATCTCAAAGATCGACTATTCTGGTAAGGGCTGGTTGAGTGGGAAGAAGAACGCTTTTACCGCAATTCTATACAACGAGAATGACGGTGAAAAAAATCCGCTTTACACTATTGATGGCCAATGGTCAAGCACTTTTACCATCAGGGATGCTAGGACGAAGAAGGAGCTAGAGACGTACACTACCGCCAATATGAAGACGACTCCATTGGAAGTGGCAGCCCTTGAACAACAGGACGCCTACGAGAGCCGGAGAGCGTGGCATGACGTAGCGCGCGGGATTGAGTGTGGCGATATGGAAGCAACATCCATTGCAAAGTCTAGGATTGAAAACGCTCAGCGGGAATTGAGGAAGAAAGAGAAAGAGGAGGGCATAGAATGGGAGAGAAGGTTCTTTAAGCGAGTTGACGAAAGGGATGATTCTGTCTTCATGCGACTGGCTGCCATGTTGGATCTCACGCCGGCGGGGGATGGCTCAGGACTTGATAATAATGATAAAACAAGTGGCGTCTGGCGCTTCGACAAAGAAAGGGCAAAGGATGCGAAGCCACCATATCACAAGGTTGGAAATCAGGGTCTGGGGTATGCAGACGAATAAGATTGGCGCATTCGAGCGCGGAACGCATATAAAGACGGCGATACGGTGCTTAGACAAGGGGGTTTTTGAAAGGGTGTCACTCAAAACTGAATTTTGGCTGCTTCCATTCTATTATTTATCATTCTTCCACGTCTTACTTAATAGTAAATACCATCCCTTTACAAGTCTACAGTCTTAGTCTACCTGATTTCGCAATAGTTCATAACAACCAAGCACGAGACTGCAAAGCATAGCTACCGAAAATCCTTTAGGAAGAGCAAACAGCTTCCGGCCAACTTTCAAGGGTAAGAATAGAGTGAGGTCAGGGTCTATATCTTGAATAAAAAGATCGAAGGAACGTGGAATAATGACGGTCCTGGTCCCTACATATGTAGTAGCCATGGCCCTGCCACTATCATACATACATACCAGGAAAGAGTACTATGTATTTGAAAAGATTGCCATACGGTCTACATAATAGATCCCTTCAGATCAAGAGAGGCATATCAATACATATGTAGTCAGAAATGAAGAAAGAAGCAAGGGAAAACATAGTAGTATATATGTAATCAAGAAACGGGAGAAGCCTACTTTCCCGAATTAATTGTTTGTTCGTTAATTTGGTTCAGATATTGTTCATTTCCCAAAGCTTCGTTGATCAATCAATGGTCAAATTTGACATTTGGATTTTCCATGTTCATTCCATCCCCATCCCTTTCCCCCTTGAAGAAGAAGCTAAGTGGTACAGGAAGCTCGACACAAACAAAAAAGAGAATAATAAAAGAAAAAGAATAAAATGAGGGCAAAATGTGACAAATAAAAAAGGTACCAGATGCAAGCCAATAACATATGATGACAGAAAGGCAAAGTGCTTGTGAATCCTTTGTTTCCATTTTGATCAGCTTGCAAAAGCGATATAACAAACAAATGTCCACTGCAAAGCAAACAAGAAAAAGTCGAAAGCCAGCCAAGCTCCATCGAGAGAAGAGAGTACACCCCAGTTAAGTGAACGAAAGCTTAGCCTGCCACGAGAAAGCCACATCGCCACAGTGGAACGCCATGGTCATTAATGGCCATAATTCCTTTCCCAGCCCTGTCCTGTATTCCTATAATAATTACTTGCTGCAAATCCAGCACTACCATAGTTACCGTAACCAGAGCCTTGATGATGACTTTGAGACACCGCAGCTTGATGACTGAGGCTTCCAAACCCGCCACCGTATGGATAGCCACCGAAATTTTGCTGGCCTTGCTGGCTTTGCTGGCCTTGCTGACCCTGCTGACCCTGCAGTGGGGGTAAATTGGTTTGCGTCTGGGGCTGCCCTGGAGCGCCGTTTGTGGCCGATGCAGGACGGTTGGCTTGCGCAAGAGAAGGGCTCGGACCTCCTGTCTTAGATCCCTCGAACCCTTTCGACGACTCTTCAGAGCTGACGGGCTGTTGTTGAGACATGGGTTGACTCTGCCCAAAACCAGACTGACTGCGTCCGAAAACGTCGGACATACCCGAACCAAAAGTGGTGTTCCCAGTCGAGGGCTGATTCTCAGGCTGGGCGGATCCAGCACGACCATAGACTGAGTCGCGAACTGGAAGGCCTTGATTAAAGCCGCCAGCGTTGGCGGGCGATGAGGAATGATCATAGGAGAAAGCATGTTGAGGTTGTCCGTACATCCCTACTTTCCCATAAGGGGCGTATTGATTACCGTAACCATACTGACTTCCGTGCGGCATATAATGGTCATCATAACGTCTTGCGTCATCGTACATTGGACGATTCCTTCCGTATTGATGTTGGCTCATTTGGTTCATGTAAGACGCTGCATACTGCGGAGTATTGTAATAAGTTTGAGGATATCCGTAGCTATATCCGCCGCCATGACCGCCTTGGGCTCCTGGTATGTGCTGCGCTGACGGTTGAGTCTGGGTTGTGCCGGGCAGGGTTGGATTAGGAGTATTATGCCCACTATTTGGGGCTTCAACATGCCCGTAGCGGCTTGGAGGTTGGGTCGAAGGTACATGCGGTTGTACTTCTGCGCCAGAGACTCCAAAGCCACTCGCAGTCCTTGGGGCAGCCGTTGCATCCTGCGATTGTCCATACGTGCTATAGTAATTATATGGCAGCCGTGGCTGATCGGGAGCATAGAAAGGAGAATAATCGCTGCCTGTAGTAGCCGCAGGCTGAGTTGGCGCCTGGTTTGAAAAGGGCTCTTGTATCTGAGGCTGTGGCTGTGGCTGGGTAGCCTGCGCCTGCTGATTGAAAGGATCATACTGCTTCTGACTGTCACCGTAGCGACCGAAATCGTTGAAAGAAGGATCCGCAGAAGAAGTCTGAGGAGTGGGAAGTAGCCCTGGGGCTGGTCGAGTGACAACAGTGGACTCTGTAGAAACAGGCGGTGGTTGAGATGAGGTTGATGGTGGCAACGACGCACGGGGAGCAACGGGAGAATGTTGAGGCGGCTGCGCTCTAGTTTCTGCTTCTTCTCTCTCTTCGTCAATATCAACATCCTCAACGTTTCCATTCAGTCCCATACTTCCGAATTGAACAGCGGCTCGATCAACAGCATGATTGGCTGGCATGACCACGGCTTCTCGTTGTTCCATGACACGACGCTGAGAGATTGGGATGCGACCTGAGCTAGTTGTCGCTTTAAATGCGCTCGCAACGTAGCCTGACGGAGCTGGAAGAGTTTGAGGGGTCACGGGTGGTAAGGTGGTCGGATCCTGGGTGCTTGTGGCGGTGCTGGCAGCCGTGGCCGTAGCGGGTGGTATTGACATATCAGGCAGTTGTTCGAGATTTTTCTTGGTCAAGTCATCTTTCGGGGCCTCCAGGGTCTGTGCTGGAGGCACCTCTGCCAAAGGCTCGATCGATGGAGTTGTTTGTTCCTCCTCTTGAGTGTCCACAGGGATTACCACAGCAACAGGCTGGGTCGGCTGCTCTTCCACGATAGGTTCGACTAGCTTCTCTACAACCGGCGCAGGAGACGGAGGCACCTTCTTCTGGGGTGGGGGAGGCGCAGACTTTGTGAACAGGCCCGTCCAGTCCATCTTCGCCGGTTCAGATACGATGCTGCTTGGCGGAGCCTGTTTCGAGGCCATATCTGTCGATCCTAGCCATTCCGCGGTAGAATCGTCTCCATCAGTGGGTTTCTTGGATGCTGCAGAGTCCTCCGTTCCCGCATCAGCTCCCCAGGCTGACCCTGACCACCCCCAAGGATCTTGAGACGTGTCCGTTGGTATATCCGTGTGAGTTCCGTTGATATGAGTGCCAGTTCTCCCACCACGGCCACCACGACGATCTACACGGGAGCGATATCCACCGCGTCCACGACCTCCACGGGTTGACGGGGGGGATGTTTCAACCATGTTGCTTTGGGGCTTTTGGACCTCCTTCACTTTCCGATCTGTTTTCTTCTTCACCTCGCCCCACTGAGAGACGTTGCCTGGCTGATCATCAGTAAAGCAAGTCCGGGGGTTAACCAAGACTGTCAACAGCCGTACCATCAGTGATGTGTTCAATCACACTCTCCAGATCGCCATTCGCATCCTCCAGCGCAAAGACTAGGTCTTCATCCGTCCAATCGGCGAACAGCTCTTTCAGCTGAGGTAAATAGGCAGCGTATTTCTTCTTCAACTGGCCAATCTCTCCTTCATCCTCATATACGATCGGCGGAGCACTCTCTGCGATTTCGGCCTTTGACGAGGATCTGTTGCCTGCTCGACCGCCTCTGGAGCCGCCTCTACCGCCGCGTCTACCACGAGAGGCAAATTGTCTAGGCAGGGCATCAGACATGGCTTCGGCTCGATTGTTCTCGCAAAGAGGAGTGTGGAAAAGACGTAGGAGAAGGGTATGTGTGTAGTTCAATGTAGTCGCAGGTTATGAGCGGCAGGAGGATTAAAAGATAAAAAGGGGACTGATAGAGAGAGAAAGTATATCAACTATACTCCCTCAAAGAGAGGTCAGCAACAACTTCGTGAGAGTAGGGCCGCCAGGGTCGAGATGCACAGGTAGGTGGGCTGAAAAGGGAAGAAGAGGGCGTTGGTGGACTTGAAAGAGGCGTGAAAGGGCGAGGCGACTTTCGCGTTCTTTTCTGGAGTTAGCGCTGGGCTCAGTCACCGCCTACTCACCGCCTACCTTGTGAAGAGAGAATTATCGCTTATTTACCAACCCCTTCACTCGATTGTTCACCTTCATAAAGAGGTATGGGAGACCTTTTTGAATGGTTGACCTTCCCAAGTCCGGAAGCGCACCCTGTCCGCATCTTCAACTCACCGCTGCCGGAGTACTCGACGGGCACCATCGTGGACCTGTCATCCGCCACTCTCATCATCTCACAACGCACCCCTCCATACACAACATGAAAAAGACGTCGATCCTTAATCTTAAGTCATGGCCCAAGATTCATCCGCCCCTGCCTCGAACTCCGCGTGAGTCCCAACAGCTGCTTTCCGCCTTGACCAGCTCCTTCCGGCGCCAGCTCGATGCGGCCGGCAATAAACCGGTCCAATCCACCGATCGGCATCTGAAATCAATACTCGACAATCCACTCTTCAGGGTCGTGCCCTCCAAGAGCGCCTACCATCATGGACAGTCCAGCAGCCGAAGATTCAATGAGATGCTTGCAGAAAACCCAATGGGCGTCCTGGACGAACTGATGGCATCCGGCTCGTTGACGGGGAAAGAGATATCACAATGTCTCCGCGCCCAGCTTGCCCTCACAGTCTCAACCGGTGTAGATACTCGTGAAATGATGAGGAGCTCAGGGGCTGGATCCCGGTTGATGGAATGGTTTTGGGCCTCGGACTCGAAGTCACGAAAAACGCTGTTCAAGTCCCGCCGCGCGACAAAGAACGCTTTGAAGTTCATGGTTGCCGAGGATCTCCAGGACACTATTATGGTATTGCTACGGATGCTAGGAAAACGTGATATTGGGGGTCTTGATGGGCAGATTCCCGAATATGCTGGCCGACGTCTCTTTAGCGACTTTCTGACCGACTTCATGGCAGCAGAGATTGATTATGGTCGTGGAATCACCTCTGCGCTGGGATACTTCATCCAAGCATCCAAGATTTGTGCCTTTCTCATGCACGGTCTGATGGACGACGCGCAAGATATGAGGCTGGTCGCCGGAGCCGCCCTCCTCAGTAAATGGGTCATCCATCACTACCAGAGCAAAGAGGTCGATGAGATTCCTTTTTCATTATACGATGAGTTCTGCGACATTATTTCTGCGTTACCACCTCTCACATTTTTAGCCACCTCGATGCGGTTGTATCATCCCGTTTCTCCAACGGCGAGTCATTTGTTGGAACACTTGAGTAGGGATATGTTGCAGTCTTCCCGCAACGACTCGGATTCCGGGGGCGCGACCCTCGTCAAAGTGTGTTTGGACGCCTTTAGCCTCTTGCTTGATCAAGAGAAATATAGCGACGCATCTGATTTTGCCCCGTACCTGAAAAAGCTCATCACGGACGAAGCCAGCACAGCTAAAGTACCCGACACGTCGCGGTCTTCCGAACGCGTTAATTTGCTACAGCGCTTGGACTTCGCCCTAGCTTAGCATCTGTGACCGTCATTGTATGTTCTGCATCTACATTACCGGAGTTGGGGGGAGTGGAGTGGAAATGGGCGTACGTATGTGGCGTTGAGATCTTGGTTCCCAGGTGGGAGTTATATTTATGACATTATGCATCTACATTATCACACAGTAAATCATGCAGCCTTTTGTTTTTGAGATTTATTATGATAGCTTGACAAGAGTTCCGACTTCTTGCCACAGACCTGCTGAAAACAGCGTTGTCAAGCCACACTCAAGCCTCGGCACCCGAGACCGCTTTTGACTCGTCTCACGAACCAGACTTGACCAAAAGACGCGGCGCGCGCCATCCTGGTTGATCGCAAAATAGTTATCTCCCTTTTTTTCAGTTGATATTGTCTGTAAGCCCTGGCCATTGTTGGGTACATCTCTTCAGGAGTACTCTGTACCTATGAGTCTGTCCCCCAATGCAATGGGGGCGGTGCCAGAGTCGCTGGTCGTCGCGCTCGGGATTGGCTGCTTAGCGCCAGCCCTGTCGACCGCAAAATCGTCGTTCGCATAGACGAAAGACCACCTGCAACCTTACTTTTTTCTCCTTCCCATCACCATTATCATCCTGACCTTCGTCGTTTGTAGTATTCTGTACTCCGTACATATCCATCTTTCAACGTCTTCACTCGTTCGTCTCTGGCGCTCAACTTACCCGTAGTCATTCGAGTCTTTGTGCTTCTCCTTGCAATCACTGCGCGCACTTTGATCCTGATTTTGTCCACCCCCAATATTTCCACCGCCGTCGCGCTCCCAACGCGCCAGCATTCAAAGTTCAAACCGCCGTCACTGAGCAGCCATGGCTGCCGAAGAGACACCGGCTACGAACGGTGTGTATATTTCCTCAGTCATTGTGATTGATGTCTGCGTCCTTATCCTGCGTCAATTGAATATTAACTTAAGGGGACTATCTACGGAATTCCAGACCCATATCGTCATTCACCTTCATGATTTTCGTGCTGACCTTAAAATATATAATAGATGCCACCAATATGGTAGGTGGTCCAAACGAGACAGAAGAAGAAAGCAAGTCCAATGTGAGTTAAGAAATCGTTTAGGACCAAGAGCAACGATAGCTAATAATAAATCGCCACGTGCAGCCGAACCATGCCAAGCAAAATGAAGCATCCGCCGATACAGGCGCACGGGGATCTGCCGAAAAGAACAGCGAAACCAGACCCAAAGCTGGGGGGAAGCGGGACAACGCTGCCACAGCCGTTCCCGCCGACAAGACAGATGCGACGGCAAATCCTCCTAGCAAGAAACAAAAGACTAATAAAGGAGGATCCGTACCAGCAAAGGATGACGTTGCTGCTACAGCCAATGGCGAAAAGAGGAGGCGCGGCCGACCTAAGAAGGGCGTCAAGAACGTCGTGAAGAAGGTGGTACCCCCTACCGCGGAAGGTATCGGGAGCAGAACCAGAAGCCGACTCAAGATATGATATCCTAATCAAAGAGCCAAAGACTTCGTAAGCGCACCGACCTAATATCGCTCACGAGCGGTGACCTCAGCCTCTTTGTTATATGTTAGCCGACTCGGCCATTTCTCTTTCGGCTTCGACTCAATATTTTAATTTACGCGCAAGGACAGATTCTATTGAAGGAAATGGTGACTTTTCCTCTATGATGACAATTGAGATAACCAACGGGAATGAGGAATGCAAATAGAGGGACCTCGACATCTGAGATGGCCTTATTCTC
>NPHW01003598.1:10986-35318 GCA_002240705.1 Elaphomyces granulatus
TTCTGTGGTTCAATGTGATGGTATCATCAATAACCCTGTCCTCATAGTTATACCAAATCACCAGCAGTAACCAAGATAAAGGACCCGGCGCGTTCCACACTAAATTTTCGCGCCAATCAACGCCTTGGCGCGGCAAAGAGACAAATAAGGAAGATTTGTTGTGGAGCCGCGGCCCGCTATGGTAAACTTTTTTAGATTCTAACTTAACTTTTTTAGCATTTGCATTAAAAATTAGGCGATTATGATAGGCTAAAAAAAAAATCCGACCTAGAAAGATTTGGGAGATTTAATTACTATCATAGCCTTGCCGCTAACAGACGAAATCATGAAGTTTTCTCCAGCATATCAAGTCTATGAGTCCTCCAATGATACTTACCCGTTCGCAGCATAGTTGAACAAGATTGGGTAATCGCTTAAAAGATCCGGTAATCTCAATCTGATATGATCTTACATCTTTTACATCATATTGTAACTTTCAATGTTCAGCATACCGACATAGAACAGATGGCAAACGAACTTAAAGAAAAAGAGATCAAGGTCAAATGCAAGATGAACGACGGATCGGCCATGGCGAGTGTTTATCCCTCCTTCGGGAAATAGACAGCCTTAAAACGTATGATCGAAATCGAACAACAAACCCGACAATTCGTGCCGCTGCGCTGGACGATTAGTCGGGTCAGAAAGAAGAACAGGATACCACCCACGTCTTGCGTAACGATGCCGCTCACATATGGCGGCAACGTCGTGTCGGACATTCAAGCTATAGAGCCAACCACGACCGACCCTGGAATTATACTACAACTGCTACACTTTTGTTTTCAACACCTTTTTCGCTTGAGGTTGGTTGGGCTATATCCTGCAGAGGTTATACGTGTATACGTGGAGAAATATCCACCTGGTTCCTGGGGAGTTTGAAAGCGATCAATCTAACTGCAGAAATAGGTTCCACGTATCCGTGCCCCGACAAATGCGTTATCTACCTAATCTCTGAATTATGGTCACGCCCGTTTCCTTTAATTTAGCTCTATCAGGTATGGGACGTATATCATCTTTGCAGTTATGTCGGTCCCAAGCTACTCCTCTCTCAATTCGGTGGCTACTAATAACTCATAGAAATGCAGGAATTGTCCCAATCGCGTGTACCTTTTCTACCCGGAAACTGCGTACCGCTGGAAGAGATGGACACTGTTTTCCGCATCTTCTCTCTATATCCTTTTCTACCTATAATACGCCATGTGTCTTCTGGCTTCCCCGGCTCGCGCAGACGTTGTCTATCCTTAAAATCGGCTTTTGCTTGGCCCTGCCCTGCTTGCTCTTTGCTAGATAGCTAACACCGTTTCCGGAAAATGTACTCTGTTAGCGTCGTTTATAATATGTTAATCAATGAAATCCATCGCTCCCTGGCCGCCTACTTTCCAGGTTCCCAGCCCGTTGAATTCGCAGTAGCTTCAGCAGAATCCGTGATTAGAAGGGGGGAGGGATTCCGAGGGTTTGACTATCATACCTCTTCCATTTTCGGAGGATACCGGCAATATTAATACTGGTCTCGTCCGCGTGGCGGGGCTTGATGAGAAAGCGTTTACCTCTGACCTGGCCACGCAGCGCTCTACGTTGTTGAGCCGTAAGAGGCCGGGGTCGCTTCCTTATCCAAGTCCCTTTAATTGTTCGGTGAAGTGTTTAACGCTTTTGAAAAGAGCTCGAGGAAGGGCGGCCGGCCATTGATATTTGATAGAGTATGTACAGTGTACATGCCGACGACCTGCCCTAAGCAAGATTATTAATCTAATGGAATCCAATCTCATCCAAATGTTGTAATAAGAGGAGGAATAATGTGGCCAATGATTACAATCGATACATACCTAGGGTTTGATTGTAAGCCTTAACCGTAAGGCAAATAAATTCAATTGGCGATGATGGAATTTGGAAAAAAAGATAATCCTCAGCCCCCACTGCCCCGCTGGTACATGGTTAAAGTCTTGGTAATATTTTTTTCCCACCCCTCAATTCAATTAATTTAGCATTTAATTGTCAATTGGGCATTTCGTAAACATGTCGGGTATCAGGATTTGGCTGAGAGCCGAGACAAAACCCGCCGAAGCGCGATCTGCGCGTAAGTATACTGATTTGAAATATCTCGAGTTACTTTCGATCAGGAACTGACTCATACTGGATCTAAAGTCACACCGTTCACTTGCAAGGCGCTTCTTGACGCTGGGTACGATGTCACCGTGGAGCGTTCTAAACAACGTATATTCGATGGTATGATTTCCTCCTACTTTATTGGGAGCCTTTTGTTCCCTTAAATTCCTGTTGGAAGCAGCATTGGCTAATAGAGAATTCAGACAGTGAATTTTCCACAGTACGTTCGCACGCTTCTTTCATAGATGGATTTAGGATGAGAGAAACTAAAACTCATACACAGATTGGAGCACGATTAGTGGAGGAAGGTTCCTGGGAGACAGATGCACCCAAAGATGCCTACATCCTTGGACTCAAGGAACTTCCGGAGAAAGATTTCCCACTGGAACATGTCCATATCTCTTTCGCCCATTGCTACAAGAAGCAAGCAGGTTGGGAGAAGGTTCTAAGCAGGTGGCCGCGCGGAGGCGGCACGCTCTTGGACCTGGAGTTCCTGACTGATGAGGTGGGTAGACGAGTTGCCGGTAGGACTCACTGTTTCGGTTGCTACTTTCATTCCCTCCTTTTCCCACAAGAATCCTCTTGATAAATTACTGATTTTCCGTGAAATCTAGCGTTTGGCTACTCGGCCGGATACGCTGGTTAGTGCTACTTTAATCCCTTCGATGAGATATTCTAAGGTCGAGGAATAGGCTCCGCTCTAGCTATCAAGACATGGGCGTGGCAATTGACCCACCCAAGAGAGGAGCCGCTGCCAGGTGAAAACCCCTATGCAAATGAGAACCTTATGATCAAATCCGTGAAACAGTCTTTGGAGGCGGGGAAGAGTATATCTGGTCGGTCGCCTAAGGTCTTGGTTATTGGAGCTGTAAGTATTCCATCACATTGATGGAGAAGCCGGGCGCTCAGACAACATAGCTTGGGCGATGTGGCAAAGGTGCCGTGCAACTCGCAAAGGATGTAGGCATCCCGGAGAGCGATATCATGCAATGGGATCTGGAGGAAACAAAAAAGGGTTTGCCATTTCCTCTTTTTCACATTATCATGGCCAAAGTACACTAACATATCTCTTTTGCCAGGCGGACCCTTCCAGGAAATCGTGGATGATGCTGATATCTTCGTCAACTGCATATACCTATCCTCAAAGATTCCCCCCTTTATCAATGATGCCACGCTCTCATCGCCCAATAGACGCCTATCCGTAGTCTGTGACGTGAGCGCTGATACGTAGGTACCACTTACACACAAATGTTTGCAACCAAATCACTCACCGTTGGCAGAACAAACCCTAACAACCCCGTACCAATCTATAATATCACGACGACGTTCGACAAGCCTGTTGTGCCGGTCGAACTCGCCCTTGGAAACCCCGATCTACCGTTGAGTGTCATTAGCATCGACCATCTCCCTTCTTTACTTCCTCGTGAGAGTTCCGAGATGTTCAGTCAGGCCTTGCTACCCAGTTTGCTGCAGCTAAAGGATCGGTCCAGCGCACGTGTATGGAAGCAGGCAGAAGACCTTTTCAAACAGCATGTCGCAACCTTACCCGAGTCCATGAGATCGTGACGGAGTCTATCCTGTTCTCACTGTACCTTGAATGGCTAGACATATGCCATAAATTAGACCTCGCAACCTCAGGGGATAAAATGAAATGAAAAGCGGGAAATAGAAAGATAAAAAAGGAAGGCCTACCTGTTCTATTATATTCCTTCCTCTCTTCTTTGTCTTAAAAGTCACCAATCTCTCAGATAAATGCCTGGGATTTATAATATTGAGAAAAGGTTTTTTTTTTTTTCCCCTGCCATAACATATTAGGTCAAATGCAAAGACATCTAGAGATATTGGTTACTTTTTATTAATAAATCGAGGGGTGATCATATGTAATGATAAAGCGAGGGCTTCACAACACCGGCAATGAACTACTAGATTGCAACACCGGTGTCTATTTTCAGCGTCCTGCGCCGGTGTCAGGGATAATGGATTGTGGGTCTTGCATTATTATTAATTAAATATAGGAATGAACTGTCATTTTTAGGAACAAAAGGAGACTTGCTGAGTAGTAGTAGCTTGAAGCGTGGGGGGAAATTTGAAAAAAGAGATAAGTCCAATATGTATAGAGCGGCTTGGCATGAACCGAATGCCGACACGAAATTTAGAAATCCCACGATTCTTTCTCTCTGCTTTCTCTTGGTTTCCCACATTCAGATCCTCCTGGCATATGGTGGGATCTCTGTATGGGGGAGTCCTCCATGATTTATTGCTACAGAACCAGGTATGATATGTAAGTTATGGCCTCTACATACTAATTCTTCTTGTGCTAACCACGTCCCGTTCGGGTTCGTATGAACGACGAAGGCAGAAACGTTTTTTTATTACATCATAGCGCGATTGGCTTTCGATATATATATATGTCTAGTCTATATAATAGTCTTGAAGTTCGGTCCCTCAGTCGCCAAAGAGGAACCTCGTGACGCTGTGGAATGGAGCAACGGAGTTCGCCGCATAGCCTACTACAGTCTCTCTCCACAACTCAGACTCAGGTCTAGCACGAATACGGTGCCAGATCGCGGTTCATGCCTGACCGGCCGGCCACAGTCGCTGCCTACGCGGCCGGCGCGTCACTGGCGGCGATCACGCTCTTCTATGTCTTCGGGCCCAATTTCACAATCGACGGAGAGAACTCCAGTGATACTGACCGGAAAAAAGCCATCGTCGGCCTCTCCAATCCGGCCAATGACTGTTTCGTCAACTCGGTCCTGCAAGCGCTTGCGGGCCTCTTGGAACTGCGTCTTTACTTGAACCGTGAACTACATCGACGCAAGGTGGATGGGCTAGATATTTACGACCTCCTTCCGGGTCCGGAGGAGATCCCCCCTGGTCAGAAGGCCCAGAAGCTGGACCGGATCCGAGAATTGCAGCAGGGGACCGTCACTCGGGCTCTGAAGGAGATGCTGGACCGACTCAATGAGCGTCCGATCTACAAGAAAACCATCTCCGCGCGACACTTTATCGAGGCGCTCGAGTACGCATTCCGCACGCGCATCAGCCGCAATCAACAAGATGCGCAAGAGTTTTTTCAGGTGGTGGCGGAGCGGCTCTGTGATGAGCACCACGCTGGGATCCGAGCACGGCAGCGAGCCAAAAAGCTGGTCGAAATATCTGCGCCCTCAGACCGTCCCCCGTCTACGGAACCTGACACCAAAGCTTACGAAGGAGAAACATCAGCGGAAGTCGCCGTCGAGACCGATAAAGAAACCGGGGGCAGTCTGCCCCAGAGCACCGAATCGAAACTGATGGAAGGGGATACTGGGTCTGGCTTCCCGTTCGAGGGCCAGCTCGAGTCACAGATCGAGTGTCAATTCTGTCGGTACCAGTACCGCCCCAACAAGACCAGCTTTGTCAACTTGACGTTGCAGGTTCCGCAGGAAAGTTCCACCACGTTGAGCTCCTGCTTCGATGGGTTGCTTAAGACCGAGTATATTGATGACTTTCGGTGCGACAACTGTCGACTTCAGCACGCTCTCGAGATCAAGATCTTGGCCAAGGCCAAGACCCCGTCGGAGAAAGAAGCCAACCATCTGGAGATGGAAATATCACGGATCCAAGAAGCGTTGCGGACCGATCCCGAGAGACCCCTCGAAGGGATCGTTTTTCCGGCGGCGGAACTGGTGCCGAAGCGGAAGATTGCGAGATATATGCGGATCACGGTGTTTCCCAAGATCATTGCCATCCATCTGTCACGATCCATCTTCGACCGAAGCAGCTCCACGAAGAATGCCGCCCGAGTGTCGTTCCCCGAACGCCTGGCCCTGGGCGGAATCCTCGACCGACAGTGGTACAAGCTCCTGGGGATTGTTTGCCACAAGGGGAGCCACAACAGCGGCCACTACGAGTCCTTCCGGAGGAGTCACTTGCACCCGCCTTTTTCCACGCCGGATGTCTTTCGATCGTACGCGCAAACCCGAGCCGCCAGTGAAAACCCGTCCGTGGTGGTGAGTCCGAGTCCATCGATGGCGGGGATGAAGAAGACGGAGCCCAGCCCGCTGAGCATCTCTCCGGCAGTGTCCTCCCCGTCCTTGTCTTCGAGCTCGTCCTCCTCGGCCCCGGTTCCATCGACGTCCAACGCGACACCACCTCCCTCGGCGGCCATCTCGCCGCGGCCGCCGACTTCCTCGCTCCCGACCACGCCCGCACCCGCATCCGCGTCCACTTCCATGTCCAGCCCTCGGGCTTCACTGCAGACGAGTCGGTCGAGACCGTCGACCTCCCAGGGCGCCTCGGCACCCATGTCCGAATCGAAAAGTTCGTCCGACAGCGTTGCATCGTCTGCCAGGATCCGCCAGTCCAAGTCGATCTCCCCGATGAAGGGACCGGCACCGCCGAACCGGCTGCTCCGGCGCAACCGCAAGCCGCACGACCGGTGGTGGCGCATCTCGGATGACAAGGTCAAGCAGTGTCAGACGAGCGACGTGCTGGGCATGCAGAAAGAGGTCTACCTGCTCTTCTACGAGATGGAGCCGCCCAATCCAGCTTCGGGGACCCCGTCCCCTCGATTCGACTCGGGGGCGGATGAGTGCAGCCTCTCGGCCGCAGAGGCCTAGGCTAGGGTCTTTTTTTTCCCTTAATCCGTGCTTCTAATACTATAATAGCAGATCGATCCCTCCTTTTCGAACATTTCCCGTCGTCATGTCCAGGACCAAGATAGACTTTCACCCCTATAAAAATAAATCTCTATTTATCTCTCTTCATATATGTGCATATATTCTGTTTTTTCCTATCCAATTTTTTTTTTTTTTTCTCTAGGTTTATATTTACATTTACATTTATACGGTGATATCTTTACATGCAAATTTTTATAATTCATCCTTGGAGCAGGTCCATCCTTCCATGACAAGGATATGTCCAGGCTCTCTTTTCCTCCTCGAAGGGGTTCTCAGTCCTCTATATCTATTACGGCTCTCCTTTTCATTCGAGCCATCTCCTTTCCCGTTCTCCTCTTCGTTCCATGTTTTTGTATTTTTAATTTTATCCTTTTTTTTCATTCTCTCTCACCTAGGTATTTACCTTCTACTTTAACTATTTTTCCTCTTATCATCTGTCTATCAGCTCATCTTGATTGGATATATGGACATGATTGGTCCGTCCAAAGGTAGCCTAGCTAGATCAGGACCTTATTAATTCTCATCCCCGTCCTTGGCATAAAGTGACGGTTTCTTCCAGACCATCCATTTCCATACCTACATAGTTATATCATATGATAAGTCCAGAAAGTCCTTCACCGAACCAAGGAAGGGGAAAGATCCGGCCCGGGGATTCCCGAGAAATATCGGGTGACAAAATATATACATATCATGATTCATCATAACTTCAAGCCACCAAAGCTCAGCCCCAAATCTCTGTTCTTGATCTCCGGTGAGCCATTATTTTATCCAGTTAGAACGAAGGACGAAAGAAGAGCTTGAAAAAAGCTCTCCGGTCAACTTTTATTAACACTCTCTTCCGTCATTCTTCCCCGCCACCAACTAACTAGGTAATAACTACCTAATATCATACTCCTACATAACTCTTCTCCCCCCCCTCTCTCTCTCTCTCTCTTTCTCTCTTCGACTCTCATTCATTCCCCTCCCTATATCTATACTATATCCGCATTCCCACAATTGCTCCGATAATTACAGCCGGTCTTCACAATTGCAATTGCAGACCCGTACTCTAAACCCCGCCTTGCCTCCATGGGTGTCCTCGAGAAACTCTCCCGCAAGAAGGGAGTCATCGTCGGCGATGACGTGATCTCTCTATTTAAATATTGCCAGGAACAAAAATTTGCCATTCCCTCCATTGTAAGTCAGTCCCTCACCCCCGCAATGGGAGCGCTCCCTCTGTACGACCACCAAGGCTAATAACCGTCCCTGCGCGAAATCACTAGAACGTAACCTCCTCGTCAACCGTGGTCGCCGCCTTGGAAGCAGCCCGCGACAAGAACTGTCCTATCATTCTACAGATGTCCCAAGGTGGTGCAGCCTATTTTGCCGGAAAGGTACGGATACTATCCCATCATGCGAAAGGCCGGGAGGGATGGTAGACTCCCGACCCAGGAAAAGGGGAAGAGGTTGGCTAACTCCATCGTTTGGTCTCTCCAGGGCGTACCCAACGGCAACCAGGAAGCATCAATTGCGGGTGCCATTGCAGGCGCCCACTACATCCGAAGTATCGCCCCGACGTACGGCATCCCCGTCGTCCTGCACACCGACCACTGCGCAAAGAAGCTGCTCCCCTGGCTTGACGGTATGATCGACGAAGATGAACGCTACTTCAAGGTGCACGGCGAACCTCTCTTTTCCAGTCACATGATCGATCTGTCCGAGGAGCCCGTAGAATGGAACATCAAGACGACTGCCGAGTACCTCCAGCGTGCCGCCCCGCTGAAGCAGTGGCTCGAAATGGTAAGTCGCCTCCCCCCCGCCATCCCAATGCGTTGTTCCCCGAATGGGATCCCGGCTGATGCAGGAGGCTAGGAAATTGGAATCACCGGTGGTGAGGAAGACGGAGTCAACAACGAGGAAGTCGACAACGCTTCTCTGTACACGCAGCCGGAGGACATCTTGGCCATCTACAACGCCTTGTCACCTATCAGCCCCTATTTCTCGATTGCCGCCGGTTTCGGCAATGTGCACGGCTTATATAAGCCCGGGAATGTCCGGCTGCATCCTGAACTGCTGGGGAAGCATCAGGAATACGTCAAGGAAAAGATCGGCTCGTCCACGAAGACGCCCGTCTTCTTTGTTTTCCATGGTGGCTCCGGGTCCTCCAAGGAGGAATACAAAGAGGCTATCAGCCATGGGGTTGTCAAGGTCAACGTGGATACCGACATGCAATATGCCTACATGTGTGGCGTCCGAGACTATGTCCTAAAGAAGAAGGACTATCTGATGACGGCGGTCGGCAATCCCGATGGCGACGATAAACCCAACAAGAAATATTTCGACCCCCGGGTGTGGGTGCGGGAGGGTGAGAAGGTGATGAGCAAACGTGTCCAGGAAGCCCTCGACGATTTCAGCACCGCTGGCCAGCTGTAAATAAATGGAGGGAGGCCCAGCGATCTGGGGAAGTTTGTTTACCCCGAACCGGCAGGATCCAAGCGAGACGACGAAACAAGAGGAAAACAGCACGACCTGTCGGTGGGAGGGACTCTTATGTCGATGTCCTCTATGATGATCTCAGGTTTGGAAATCATATGCAATCATATTTGATTAGCGTTGCAGATGTTGAGCCACTTTGCCGTCAGTTCAAGTTGGGAACGGGGCATGTAGAAAGGAAAAAATAAGAACATGAGAAATGAGCATTATGATGACTGGTCACGGATAGAATGGAAATGTAGACATGGACTGACTTTATTGTACTCTTCCTCGCTTTCTATGAGGTGTATGATGCGCTTCTCTATCGCCGGGTCTAGATCTATTTCCTTGGAAATCAACTCGACTATGATATTCCCAGCAGGACCGGTACTGTCTCGGCGTCAATAAGCTTGTGCTATGATAACTAATCAACTCGAATTCCGGACCTTAGTTGACATACATATGGTCAAGGTTGTTATTTACCTACCTACCTACCTAATTAGGGAGCGCTGTGTTCTAAAGGTGATTGATTTCAAATACATGGATATGATACCAAGTATAACCTGTAATCTGTATGTAGTGTGTAATCTGCAAAAGGAGCTGCTGTGATCGCTTGGGCCATACTTTATTGCAGTAAGGTAGTTACTTTAGTGATCGCTCATGATTGATGCAAACTGGTATATGGATTTATAGGATATGGGTAGTTTAGCAGTAATAACATGATATTTACTGAGGTCACGGGGATGATAATACCTCTACAAGTTTCGGTTTTTGCCATGTAGTTTAACTCCTGCCCTGCAGCAGCAGCAGCAGCATATTCTTTATATGATATATACGGAGACTGTTGTACTACTAACTATCATATATACCTAATAAATAAAATATCATTACCAGATATGTATGTATATACTACTATGATATTATTAGTACTTACTACAATATACGATGGTACTATATTATTATCCGCGAGGTAATCCCTGCTGAGCTTTATTTAATAATATATAAGCACATTATACATAGGAAAAGCTCCAATCGGCGGGAAAAGCTGCTCCTAACTTTATATTAAGCTTGCGACTGGAAGTACTTGTGCGTTGCGAATGTCTCACTTTTTGAACCTCGTGGCCGGGAGTATTCTATATATTAGGTACTATCTCCGGTGCTGAGAGCTCGTCTTGTCGTACGTACGTCGTACGGAAGATTCAAAATCAAGACAAGACGGTCGCGAGTATAGGTAGCTATGTAGGTGCTGTCATATATATTCTCAGGCCGTGGCTGGGCCTAGGATATATATATATGATATCATGGAAAATTCTATCATGTCGCGATCGCATCGCCTAACGCGGATTTGGAGAAATGATATTATAGTATGTAGCTAGTGGGTTATTATCATAGGTAGGTGCACGTGTGATTATCATTCAACGTATGATAACATTATGTAGGTATGAAGAAGGTGCCTAGTATAGGTATACTATCATCTACGATAAGTATCAATGTAGGAATGCTTTTTTTGTACGACCACATGGCTTTTGTTTATTATAGTATCTATCCTTTGTTAAATTTATTATACCTAATTGATCAGAGAGAGAGAGAGAGAGAGTATAATTGTGACGAAGCTGGCAACCTACTACTAGAGGAGGGAACATGTCTAAGAATCTTTGTCTCTGGAGGCAGTATTTATACCTTCGAGATCTCACGGATAGTCTATCTACTTGGTTACCTATCTAGGAATATGACGACAGACTTGCTTGATACTAAATACAGGAAGTGGGATAACATGAGAAAAGTGACCCCCCCCAGCTTTCACCATCTCACTCCCAAGGGATCACCCTGCGTTCGGTCTTTGATGTCGATCAACCTTAGCATTCTTTTGAATCTTTCATGCTTCTGCCTTGGAAGGATCTTGGTAAACCCACCCGCAGGCATATTGGCTGTCGGTATCCATTCGATCAGCTTGGACCTCTTATCTGAGCCAATGGTGATGTATATCGACATGTTTGAGCTTTGTACGAAGCTCTGGCTCGTCTTTGACAAGTAGTCCGACCGTCTGTTGATTATTGCATTCGATTGTGATGTCGTGTTTAATATCTAATCCTAGTTTGTCCCTATGCTCCTTTCGAGAAGTATGAAAAGAACAAAACAATAATAAAGTCGTTAGTGAAGAGACACGGATCTTCAGTGGATTGTCGCAGGCCAATTTCCTTAAGAGCAGATCCCAGTTCCCTTTGCCATAACCTTGGTGACCATCTCAGACCGTACAATGCGAGCAAGAGCATAGACAAGATCCTTGTTTTTGAAGCCGTCCGGAAACTCGCAATGTATGGTCTTATCAAGTGGGCTGTTGAGAAACACGTTCACGGCATCCTGTTGTAAACCAAGTCGAAGTAGGCAGTGATCGCCATTAAGGTGCGATCCGATCGTTTTCGAGTTCTGGGACCTTCGATGATATTTGACTCGCTAATGTCAGCGCTTATTTCACGGCTGGGTGCCATAGGAATAGGGAAGTTTGTTTCGGGGTCAGGAGTTGACTCTGGAGTTGGCAGTACTGCTGTCCGTTCTTTCTGCGACTTCTCTAACACTTGTGGTTCCTGAGTAATTGGTTCGATCTCTTCGTATGTTTCTTGGAGGTTTAGAACCTCAATTAGGAACGTTGGCTCGTCAAATCGCTTCGAGTAACTCGTCTTCAGCGTATGGTGATTTAGGATCAAATTTCCTTGCTTCATCGAATTTCACATCACGAGTTGAGGCAATCTTATTGAGGATACAATTTTTTTCCTGGGATTCCAAATGCGAAAGATGTTAGAAGAATCGTACCCAACAAGGTACCCAATTTGTGCTCTGGCTCTCAGTTTCTGAAGCTTTAGTATCTTTGCGTACTCCTTATATATCCTAGACTGGGGCAAGTTGAGCGATTTGATGGGATGATCCCCGTGAGTTCGCTCTTTATCTGGAATGGCGTTTTCCATCCAAGTTGTCGCAGAGGTGTCCTATTCATCAGGTGAGCTGCAGTCATAGATTTCGGTAGGAGAGCCTCAATCCGCATCGTCCTTGCCTTCCTGGATATAACCCCTTTAGACCTTCCAGCAACGCCGTTTTGTTCCCGTTCAATTGCAATGCCCTCCTCAGCAGCCCATTTCTTGAATTTGTTTTTTAGAGCTGTCTCGCCATCTAGGTGAAACTTTCCGACTCTGCATTTCCAGGTGTTTTCGACTAACTCGACGAAGTTTTGTAGCCAGGTAAGTGCACAGCCTTTAGTTGGCATGGAGTCAACCCAGTTCATCTTCGGGACGTCGCAAAACATGTGGATAGTGTGCTGGTCGCCATTGTATCCTTTTCCGAAGGGTATCAAGTCAAGGTGAATCCGTTCGTGTCTCTTGACATGGGTCGCCTTGAGATTTGTTGAGGTATTTCAGATAAATGGCATGCTTCACGCAAGGGTTCCAGCCCATGGGTGCTCCTTTTACCTGTAATTATAACTCCTTCCGCTGCCTCTGGAAGATGTATGCTAGGAAAAGAGACATTGTTTAGGGCAAAGGAATCATAAGTGTGTGCTCGGACTAATACATACCTTGATTTTTATCTTTTCGGAGGTCATCCCTCCATTTAAAATCCTCAATGCTTTTCACGGCATCTATGGCATGATATAAAAAACAGATCACAGAAGTGCATGTTTGAGACTGCGTCTGCCTTCTTGTATGGAGGTGCAGTCTTAGGGTCTTCACCCTTCCTCATGTTCCATTGGTAAACTGCCACCCCTGCCTTCCTGCATCTGTTCTTGCTGTCGTTGTCGATACCACATCGAATATTGATGCGATAGCCCGAATGTTGCTATGTGGCCAAATACATTCTTGATGGTGTCGTGATAATCCTTGTTGATGTATGCGAGCCCGAAAAAATCGATGGCTGCTGGATCGTTTGCGAAGTTGATGTCCTTGGCCATCTCGGCCATCATTATCGCATCTCGATGTGCTCTTTCGATGTCCTTCTCCCGGGAGCGACTACAGCCCTCGAAGTGCAAGCACAAGTACGACCTTTCCAGCGGTGAATATACCAAAAGGCTGTCGCGAGGCTGGTATGTCCGGTTGTGTCCGAGCCCTTAACTAACTGTATTGCTTTATGCGGCGACAGCGTTGTAACATCTCCAATAAGTCCGATAACCTGCCTTTGCTTCTAGCATTCGCATATTGCCGTCACAGTCCCTCCACCAAGCCGATTCCTTTTGTATGAGCTTCTTTTGCATGAGAGAACGTTTTGTCGAGCTCGGCGCTCATTGAGGGCATCGAGAGGACTCCACAATAAGGCCCCCCTACATCGGCGCTCTTCAAACTCGTCAAACAAGCGTGATAAAGAAGAGGCTGTTACCTCATTTCAAACCACAAATCTCCATAGTATCATCGCCCACTTTGATGACGTATCCAATGAGGCCGTGTGGTTCTTGACAGAAGATGTTTCTGACCGCAAATCTTGTAACTGCTTAGAATTGACGACAGTTAATTATAAGATGCGGTCAGGTTTCCAGGAAAAGTACTGCCGAGGAATACTTTCGCAGGAGTGGTCCGCCTTAAAAAAATTTTAACTTGAATCAATAGTACTACGGAAAATAGATGAGATATGTAGAAGAATGAAAAAGCACAGCATTATTGAAAAACTATTTTAACTTTCGGGTACACTCGTTCTACATATGTACGATATATCATATGTATGTCAACCCCCGCCGCCATGTCTTCCAATGAGTGTTGCAATCGAGACAATCGTGAGCATTTGTCGAAGCATCGGCTGTCAATAGAGACTCTGGAATCCAATATGTATCGTCTGCTTCTGCTCATTGGTACAGAACGTTTCTGCCGTCCTTTCCTGCTTCCTACTCTCAGACCTCCCGAATGTCATCAGGATGATATCGTTTTCCAGGTCTTCGGAAGCTGCGCTTGGACTCGTGAGAAGTTGAGGAAGGAAGTAAAGGGGGTGCACTTTCACCGGCAGTGCAGCTTTGATAATGTGTTACATAAAACGGACTCTGGTTGTATCTTATTATCATACCCTGATCTTCACCCTCGTCTTCTTCTCCTCATCCTCCCTTATTGCTTCAATTTTTCTTTTACTTGCTGTCAATCTATGATAGCTACGTGTTTCCCGATGTCGTGAACTTTCCCATTGCTCTACTTCCCATAGCTATTGTGGGTTTTCACAGCTCCTGCTTTCCTGCACTGATGCTGACATGATGGATAGGCTTTTCCTCCATACTTTTCCTACTACCTACACTGCCTACAGTACGTAGTAGGCTGTCACAGCTCATTCCTTCCTACAGTGCTAATATAGACGGCGGGCTTTCCCTGCATCATTGCTCTACAAGTTGCTGATGTATGAAGGAGCACATTCGCCGGCCTAATGACAGCGGCATTACGTCTCACTGATGAAAGACCAGGTTGGCGCGGCGGAAAATCGTTGCAACATGCCTGGATTAAACCACGGCCAGGGAGCAGTTCGACAACAATGATCTGAGACTCTGGGAGTGGGAAGGATAAAATTGTTGTACTGTGCCTGAGTGACTTAACAATGGGGATTCATCGAGTCTGTCCGAGGTGGAGTGTGATTGGTTGTCATTGATGAAGCTCTTTGCATTTCGGAAATATGGGCTCCAACAGTAGGATTTTACTGAAGAACTGAGATTGGATCTAGGGCAGGATCGAGACTTCAATTGTGCGGGCGGACGTATACTGGCAGTCATTTTACTGCAACAATCATATATCGTTAGCCATGATGATATCAATAACTTATTTTTTATATGCACAGAAGAATTGTGTGGTTCCGAAACCTACTGGCAATTCAGCACCCCCCCTTTTTGCTTCGTCTTCCATGCGAATTTTCTGACTTGTTTTCTCATCTATTTCTGCTTCTCATTCTATGGCCCCTATGTAATTCGGTCTCCAATCTTTCTGTTTCTGTTTGTTCGCTTATATTGGAGAATTTTGGAGGTCACGTGCGACAAGTGGCACATATTCTATCATGTTATTACGATATTATGATAGAGCTTCCTTCTATGATAGCTTTTTCGGGGTGACGCTAGGGATTGAAACTATTGGTTGGATAATGATTTGATCCACAAGGCTGCGGTGCTAAATCCGAAGGTGGTTAAACAAAAATGCTTTTTTCTCTCATGAATCCTCGAGGGTTTTTGTATGATGATAGCTTAGAAAGGCAATTCTGTCTTCATGGACCCGGTCAGGGGACCGAATAAGACCGTAGACGTTAAATTAAATTATTATATACATATATATGAAGTATATTATCTGTGTATGTCCCTGCTGCTGCTGTGAGCTTTATTATTTAAGAGAAACCACCGGACGTAGGAAAAGCTAAAAGACACACCAATCGGCGGGAAAAGCTGGGTTGTTCTGCTCTTAAGCTTGCGACTGGAACTTGTCTCAGTTTCGTGGGAGAGCTAAAGCCACCTACCCTAAAGTCTATATACCTACGGAAGATTCAAAATCAAGACAAGACGGCCGCGAGGTGCTGTCAGGCCTATCATGGGAAATCCATCATGTCGGATTGGGAGGAATGATAAATCATATATAGTATGTAGTCATATGCATAGGCCGTGATTATCATTCAACGTAAGGTATATGAAGAAGCCTTTTTCTCCGGAGGTTCTCAACCTAGTATGTATGTAGGTATATATATACTACTACTAGTTAGTGATTAGATGATACTATAATAAGTATGTAGGAATGCTATTTGTACGACCACATGGCTTTTGTTTAGTATCCTTTGTTTTTAGTAGAATTGATGTTGATCAGAGAGAGAGAGACGAAATATAATGACGTATTTGCATGGATTGTGTGGGGTATAGTAGTATTAGCTACTGTATGTATCATAACGAGTTCTTTGTTTGAATTTGACCTTTGCAAATTTGAGGAAGGATTGTCTTTGCTTTTTTTTTCTATAGTAGTTAGCTACCTCTGATATATAAATATATAACTATAGCTAATTAGCTAGTATATAGTTTCACTCAATGGCATTATTGTAGAATCGTTGACATGGCTCATGGATCAATTTCGGAGTATTTATTATTATTCTTGTCACGACCACCTTCATTATTATCGTGATAATCGGGTTGTTAAACGGTAGTTTTATCTCCTTCCTGAATGACCTTTCTTTTGAAACAACGACTCATCAAGTATGAAATATGGCTGTGCAACTCGTGCCTGGCGCTTTTCTTTTGTGCCTGAGTCCGTGATCATGAGCCATGCAGAAGACCAGCTTGCTAGCTAACCCGCAAGGGGCTTAGCATATCCTTTGATGAGGTTACATACATACCTAAGGTACATGTGGCTTAATTAAGAGTAGATAAGGCGGGTGGCGCTCTTAAGTAACGCCCAGAACGAACCTCATGAATTAATGCGGTACATAGTATGATAGACATGTCCTATGTATGTAGGGTATAGGTATATAGTAATTATGATAGACCTTTTAATAATAATCAATGTTGGTTGATTATCCCACTAGATGTATGCACATATATATATGCACTATCATGGATATAGGCTAGTAGAGCCTTGCAGTATTAAACTACGTACAGCCTTTTACATATGTTGATGATACAGATCTATCTTCTTCTTTTTCTTCTTTTTTTTCCCTTTCTAGTCTTCTTCGTCCTTTGGGGTTGTAGTAGTATAGAATACTTTTACCGGCGTCTCGCCCAGATTGACGGTCAACTTGATTTGTTCCTCTTCATGTTTCATCCTCGGGACGACCGTGTGGCTGAAGCAACTCCATTTTTTGTCCCGGAGAAGGTCTTGAACGCTGAACCGTTCACCATCCAATAAGAATTTATCTCCTCACACAGTCCATCCCCATCCCTTCAATCGCCTCTTCTTTTCCCTTTCCTTTCCTTTCCTTTCCTTTCCTTTCTTTCTTTCTTTCTTTCTTTCTGTCTGTCTGTCTGTCTTTGTTGTCTTTCGTTCTGCAGTTTATTACTCTAATGGAAGGCTTTCTTCGTCTATTGTCTTCTCTCACCTTCGTCTGCTTTTTCGCTATTTCCCAGTCCTATCTGTAGTGTGCATACGTATTCATCCCACTACTACTACTACTACTACTACTACTACTACTACAGTGTTAATCCATGTATCCAACATCGTGAGTGCAGTGCAGCGAGGAAGTGTGGGATATCGGCCCCTCAGATCGCTGCAATAATGGCTTCCTGGGAGCATCTTACCGGCCCCGGCCTTCTGACTCTACGAGACCCTACCGATCCATCTCCGACAGACAAATTCCTGGGTCTCATCCAGAATCCTTTCAAGTCACAGGTAGGTTCTCCCTCATTATTGAGCGTAGTCCTGCATTGAATTGCTCTCCGTCCCCCATCATGATTGCCGATGTACCTGTGGCCATATCCGCTAAAAATTTTCTTTTCTGGCGATGATAGTTCCAAATAACCGCCGTCTGGGCTTCCTTGGGGACCTCCATTGGGATCACCTTCCTCCTTGCCCTCCTTTTCTCCCTCTTCCGTCCTCGCCATAACGTTATCTATGCTCCCAAGCTCAAGCATGCCGATCAAAAACACTCTCCGCCGCCCGTCGGCAAGGGCCTTTTCGCCTGGCTCCATCCTGTTCTGCATACCAAGGAAGAGGACGTGGCCGACCGGATCGGCATGGATGCCACCATCTTTTTGCGCTTCACCTACATGTGCCGGGATATCTTCCTGGCCCTGACCATCATCGGCTGTGCCGTCTTGATCCCCGTCAATCTCAGTCAAAGTCAAGGGGCCGTGACCAAAGGGTTTTCCGTCTTCTCGACCATGACGCCCATGTATGTCTCGACCGATGCCATCTGGGCCCAAGTCATTTGCGCCTGGGCCCTAAATCTGGTCGTCGTGTTCTTTTTGTGGAGAAATTACCGAGCGGTGCTCGCCCTACGGAGACGGCATTTTCACAGTCATGAATACCAGAACAGTTTGCACGCTCGAACCTTAATGGTGTGTAACGACGGGATCAACGTAATACCCGATGCTGACCGACCTAGATCACCGATATTCCACAGACGTACCGTACGGATGAGGCTCTCCTGCGGTTGACCGAAGAAGTCAATCCCACATCGGCCTTGCCGAGAGCCACCATAGCCCGTAACGTGAAGGACCTCCCGGAGCTGATCAAGAAGCATGACGAGTCTGTCCGCGAACTGGAGTCTGTCCTTTCGAAATATTTGAAAAGGCCCGATCGCCTGCCCTCGAAACGGCCGACCTTGCGTCCTCCGAGGGAGAAAGGGGCTGACCGCCCCGGCAAAGTTGATGCCATCGACTATTGGACTGACCGGATTCGGGAGCTAGAGATGAAGATTAAAGATGTCCGGCAATCGGTGGATAAACGTGGCGCCATGCCCTTTGGTTTTGCATCCTGGGAATTGATTGAACATGCGCATGCGGTTGCTTATTATTCACGGAGGAAGCACCCGCACGGCACCACCTTCGCTCTAGCCCCAAAACCGAGTGACCTAATTTGGGAGAACCTGCGACTGACACCGCAGATGAGGAGGTGGAAACGTATCGTGAATATCTTCTGGGTGACAGTCCTGACCTTGGTGTGGATCGTTCCCAACGCCTTAATTGCCGTCTTCTTAGCAGACCTGAACAACCTTGGCGTTGTCTGGCCGGCTTTCCAAACGTCACTCACAAAAGATCCTCATTTCTGGGCAGCAGTGCAAGGTATCGCTTCTCCTGCATTGACTTCTCTGACCTACTTCGTCTTACCCACCATCTTCCGTCGTCTTGCCGTCCGTGGCGGGAATATCACCAAGACGTCCCGCGAGGGACATGTCATTCATCATCTTTATGCCTTCTTCATCTTCAACAATCTAATCGTATTCTCGCTCTTTTCTGCGGCATGGACCTTTGTGGCTGCTGTGGTAAAGGCCAGAAACAATAATAGCAGCCTGACTACCGTCCAGGTTATCGAGCAAGGGCAATTTTACACTACAATGATGAATGCACTCTGCCAGGTGTCCCCATTCTGGGTCTCCTGGTTGCTGCAGCGGAACCTTGGGGCTGCAATCGATTTGGTTCAAGTGGTCAACCTGTCCTGGGTTTGGTTCACCAAGACATTTATGTCTCCAACTCCGCGTCAAACCATCGAATGGACCGCTCCGCAGCCCTTTGACTACGCTAGCTATTACAATTACTTCCTCTTCTATGCAACCGTGGCGCTCTGTTTTTCTACCTTGCAGCCGGTCGTCCTTCCAGTAATGGCATTCTTTTTTGCAGTGGATGCTTCGCTGAAGAAATACCTTCTGATGTACGTCTTCGTGACCAAGAACGAGTCCGGGGGCCGGTTTTGGCGCCTTATTTTCAACCGGATGGTGTTTGCCACGATTATAGCCACTGTGGTGATCGGACTGGTGGTGAAGGCCAAGGGTTCCTGGACGATGGTGTTCTGCGTGCTTCCACTCCCTTTCCTATTGCTAGCCTTCAAAATCTATTGCATGAAGACCTTTGATCATGGCTGCGACTACTATAATCGCGCCAACTTGAGTGACGCCGAAGCCCTGGCTATCAACAAGCCCATGCAGAAGTCAACGCATCGACTTGGTTCGAAGTTTGGTCCTCCAGCACTTCATCGGCCGTTGCCCACACCCATGGTTCATGCAAAGGCCATTGATGCGCTGAAGCAGATATATCGTGGCCGTCTTGGCGGAGAAGATGTCTCGGAAGAGCGCTCCGGTATTGCCATGGAGTCCATGTCCTCATCTCGTCCTGGAAGGTCCGCGGAAGCGGCACCCTTCGAAGTCGTAGCAGAGAACCAACTTGACTTTTCTTACTTTAAGAATCGACCTGATTTCCGAGATGAATTTGGAGGCGGTATCTATGGCCGCCCGGAAGATCTGATATCGGAACGGTCTCACACACCAAGAAGTTTTATGATGGGTGGCGGTGATTCCCCAAGCTCGTCGCGACCTTCGTCTCCGGCGTTATCACATTCAGAACAGAAGTTGAACGAGGGCGATCTTGGAACGGGTATGCCCATGAGGCGTCCTAGCGACTCAAGTCATCCAGCGTTCCGGCGACAACTGTCCGACGGGGACATTGGCATAAACGCACCCGCCCTCTACCGCCAGTCGAACGAAAGTGAGACCCGTCTCCTGAGTAATTCAGAGACGAATATCAGCGAACACTCCGATCGATGGCGAGCTGAGGGGTATTCCCAGGTATCTCGAAGAGATCCAAGTGCAACGTCGTATGATTATTTCCGGGGCCGGCGATGAAACATCTAATGCCTTTTTTTTGTACATTTCCTTTGTTGGTTTACTGATGCAAGCGCATCTTAAAATTTAGCTTCATTACTCGGTATGGGAGGTTTGGCCTGTTTTGTTCGGTCTGGAATCCAACGTCTCGGAGGAAGCGGTATCTGGATACCGTCACCATTGCATATCATATTAATTGACGATGTCTGTCTCTATCTTAGTTTATAGATTTGGCGCATTTTTGCACTCTTGTATTGAACATACTACATACGGCGACACGAGACCTTGGTTGGCACCGTCCTTGGCATAATGACTAGAATTTTATTTACATGTATACCATCATTAGCACTATGCAAGCAATGAAAGACGCTCCTTTCTCTTCCGTTTTCTTTTTCAATAACGGTATTGAACTTGGCAGAATATCAAGAAATACCCGAGACGGTCTTTCTAAAGCAATCGTGTCAGGTGTAGAGATTAAAAGTCGGATCTGATGAACACTTTTAGGAAATCTCTATGTAGATGCCGGGCAAATTTTGTGCTTATTATTATCTATAGGCTATGATATATATGAGTGTCCCGCTGAGCTTCCTCCCTTCCACCACATCACTCGAAGAATTGCTAACTAACTAACTCGCCTTGTAGGATATTTATTATCTAGTAACTTTTAATATCTCTCGGATATTTGTGGAAAGAAGTGCGTTGGAAAGGCCAGGCATTCTGTGACCGCGTGTATATAATAAAAGACTTTCAAGATTAGAGGAGAAAGTTGAGAGACGGCATTATTATCTATACCCTATCATACAATAAACATTACATTGAGAACTGGGGGGTTTTTTTTTTCGACTACTGTATCGACTCTCGAGAGTACACTAAAGATTTGAACTTGAAGACCGTGACTGACGGATGGGGGGCGCTTTCAAGTATTCTATCTACACTACTACCACACTTTCGCCTCAAAAGTTGAATTGACCATGGACGGAAGTGGCGTTTAGTACCTACTCTACAGGAAGTGCCTATAATGCGGTACGGCGTTTGTGTACTGTGCTTACAGCAACAGCTGGTTAATAAATATGAGCTAATTGCAACTTTTTGATCGCAGATTTATTTTGGTCAGTAAGCGTGTGGCAGTCAGTTGATTCTTGCACAGCTAACTAAACAGGATGAGGATCGACCATTATTCACCGGACTTTGTTGCTATGATTCGTGAACAAACTTGTTGGAATATGACGTACACGCCAGCGTTCCACCTGTCCTCCGAATGACGTCCATACTCCAGCATAGTATCCCTTCCCTTTATAAAATGTATGATCAACTCTCTCAGCTACAGCTAAGTGCTCATTTGCATCGTTATTGTAAACCTGGCTCAACTCGTAACCTACAGTTCCAACAGGTTATGAGCCCGTGTTAGATCTCATAACTCTCTTCCTTATTCCATATGCTCTTACGTTACGTCCAAAATTTTATTAAAAAATATCGCCTACTTGCCTAGATCTGCCACCGCTATGTCGACCGAAAAGATTACAACGAAGATTTGGTTTGAGACTTCATGGATCCGATAATTACTGCCCTTGGTCCAAAAATATGATCTCCACATTCGAGTCCAAAAACCTTGATGAGGTTGTGTTCGAGAAGATTGAGAAACCAGAGAAGCCTACAACATAGAAAGGATTGGACGAGCTTGAGTAGAGATATTAAAGAGCAACCTGAGGCAGAACGAAACCCTGCCTGACAGAGAAGAGATCAAGATACAGTTTGCCCATTACAAACGAGTGGAAAAGATATGAAGATTGGATTCAGATGGACCGAAAAGCAAAAACACTTCTTCGTCAATACTCCGACCCGAAGCTGCATTCAAGCTTGTTGGATTCTCACAATTCAACAAAGTATTTGAGCAAAACTATCAAAACCGGACCGTCGCACCCCTGTTTAATTTGTCTAAGAAATTTTCTTCCAAGAACAATGTAATCCTCAGAAAAATATGTCGCAGCAAACTGCTGAAATTCAGCATTTAATGCAAAGCATGGCTGATTTAGCAAATATAACGCCAGACCTCCTTGAAGCACTTGGAATACTCCGATTTTTAAGCACGGACAGCTCCTACTCTCACTTAGTTCAACAGATTAAATCGATGAAGCCTAAAGAATTTAACGCTGCGAGCATCACTCACCTATGATAGTCAACGGAGCTGAACGACCCAAAACTGCAGTCGCGCCAAGGATTCTACCTCCTTTTTCAACAGTGCATTCCTCTCCTTCCTTTCCTATTACAACTCGGAATCCTTTTTTCCTTAGCTGAAAGCCGCTCAGAAGATTGATATTCAATGCCACATTGTGAAGTCGTAACACTGAATCTTTTAGTGGTATAGCCATTGTTCTAATTCCTTCCGATACTGCAATATCTCCATCTGCCAGTTCGATCATTCGTTTGAAGGGTCTTAGATTTTCAAACTACGACCAATCGATGCAAAAGTGGTGAGAAGCGGCTGAGTCGCATATCCAGTCTTTCTCAGCAATTTCGGTTTCGGTTTCTTGTTTTGCTATATTGACACTAATCCGGACTTTTAATGCAGTTACATATCGTTTCTTCACCCAGTTCCTTCTTCTCATAACAGGCAGTTAGTCAATCATCGCTTTCTTGGTCGTCCAGTTGACTTTGATGTTCTTGAGATTTTTCCGCTGTATGGGTAACACGAGCTTGCAGTGGTACATTTCGGCGACTATTCTGAGGTCGTGGCCAGGCTTCTGTTGGTTTAAACACCCCGAAAAGCGTCTTCAAAATTATCCTCCGAATCATCCTCAGAATAGTCGCCGAAATGTAATGTACCACTGCAAGCTCGTGTTACCCATACAGCGGAAAAATCCATCGATTCATTGCAGTTTGAAAGTCGAAGATCCTTCAAACGAGTGATCGAACTGGCAGATGGAGATATTGCAGTATTGGAAGGAATTGGAACAATGGCTATACCACTAAAAAAATTTAGTGTTACGACTTCACAATGTTATATACGCCTCGGCATTGAATATCAATCTTCTGAGCGGCTTTCAGCTAAGGAAAAAGGGATTCCGAGTTGCGATAGGAGAGGAAGGAGAGGAATGCACTATTGAAAAAGGAGGAAGAATCCTTGGCGATATTATTCCGCAAAACAATCTGTTTTTTGTTGATTTGGTGGGAATCACTGCGAATGTCGTGCGATCCAAATTGAAACCGAAATCAAAGCCGAAGCCACGGCATCGAAGATTAGGCCACTTGGACTTCCGTGCAGTTAAGAAAATGCAAGATTGGGCTGATGGGATAAAAGTTTTAGATGATGACCTTGAGGATAACCATGGGCTGAAAAATCACCTGTGCGAAGCCTGTATTAAAGGAAAACAAACCAAACAACCATTGAAAGCCCGCAAACGAACCATTTGATTTGGTTCACACTGATATTTGTCAACCTCTCGCACCAGGTTATGATGGTTCCCGTTATTTCGTCACTTTCACCGACGATTATACCCGAGTCACCTTTGTCAAACGATTTAAAAAAACGATCTGAACTCTATGACGCATTCAAATCCTTTTGTAAACTAATCAAACCTCAGTTTAACGTCACCGTCAAAAGCATTCGTTCAGATAATGAATATAACAGCAATCGACTTCAAAAATACATGGATACAAAAGGTATGCTCTGGGAACCAACGGTGGGATATAATCCTCATGAGAATGGCGTATTGGAACGAGCAAACCAGACCCTCCTGGACAAAATAAGTTCAATATTAGCGGACTCAGATCTTCCCCGAAATTTCTGGCCAGAACTACTGGAGACAGCCGCCTATCTCCGGACGAAGAATTATGCAGCGCAGCAATTACCCCAGG
>NPHW01003599.1:0-11125 GCA_002240705.1 Elaphomyces granulatus
AGGGGGTATCCTGAACCAAGTAAAGAGGGGGTGGACCGCATAAGATCTAGGGGTTGGACCGTATAAGATTTAGGGGGTGGACCGATTAGTACGACCCTAATAATATGAACCCTTGCCTAATAATACCAACTTCCACTAATAGAGAATCATCAAATATATTTGCGCTAATAAGCTCACTGATCATTCTAACATAAAATCCACATCCTCTATTAAGGAATTGATCTTTCCTTTCATCATTTTCGCATTTCAAATAATGCATCGGTGACAAGGCTATCTCTCCCTTCAGGAGTTCCAACTTCCTCTCAATAATCCCCACTCCTAATCCCAAAAATCGGGTCTTCTTCAAAACGATAAAGAATCGGCTACAAACCTCATCGATTACCCATCTACAACCTCTCCCTACTCCTCCCACTAAGCCGACCATATCGATCCTCTAGTGCCTATTGCTTCACTCAACTTGGAGTCTCAAGCGCTAGAACCACAGATATAGTTTACATTTCTATTATTATATTGTAATTAATATTAATATGGTGACTAGTCGAAAAAGGATGATCAGGTCCTCTAGTCGACTGCTTTGGCTTTGAACCTAAACTGGTCAAGCCTATATTACCGTAACAGATAATACTGGCGGATTTCTTGTGTATTATTTCGCCAATTTCTATCGGTCGGATGAGCCAAGGGACTTGGACAGTACCTATCTTATCCATGATCAACCAAAACAGACAATGGAGCTGGATGATACGGACGATTAAGAAAAAGAAGGCAATTCAAACCATAAAAGTTAATTTCTTCACTGGAAAGTGATAAGTATACACTAATTTTTTTTACTTATAATTAGAGCTTATATTATATTAATACGGATGCGCTTTTATAATAAGCCGTAGAGTCTACACCTACCTACCTAGGTAGGCTCCTAATGTACCTAGTATGATAGGACAAGTACATGATAAATTACATATTACCCGTCGGCTATGTGCTTGCCGACCTATGACTTCAGCACGGACCACCTTCTCAATCCAGGGGATGTATATGTATCATAATCCAACCAACCTTGATCACACCTGTGAAAGGTACTCATTACGTATTGATGCCCTAGATCGATATTGCACTGGCGGCTGTGAAGGCGAAGAATGCGAAATAAATAAATGTAAAAGGTATAGAGTAACTGCAGAGCAGTCTGCAGAGGCGGCATATAATAGTTTAACCTATGAGGCTGCAAGGGGCTCCACAAAGTGACTTGCATGCCTGTCCGACATACGTAGGTGTATCGTAGCGCCCTATGTTTCCATGTGAGGGGGTGGATCCCTGTGGTCTCACTGGTCCAAAAATGAGGCCCACCACCACAGGTCAGACAAGTCCGACAAAAGTTAAGCAAACCCTTGAAACAAAGCGTTCAACTAGAGCCAATCATCACTACTTGAAAATAGGAGTCTGGTAAACTCTTAATTTGTCTCCTAGTGGGAACCTTGGAACAATGACGGGATTTCCGGTGGAACCTTTTTTTTTGTTCCCTCTTGCCTGTCCAGTCATTATTCTTGCATCCTTGAAGCCCGAGTCATCTTGCAGTTTGGACAGCGCCTGTCAGCATCTTAACCGCTGGTTATTATATCGTGGGGTTCAATGTTTATTCATTTCACTAGGGAATAGAAGCAATGGCATTGTCTGCGTTTTCAGGTCTTCAGCGTGACACAAGACTCCAGGCGAAACAAAGAGTTATCATAAGTTAAGGCCATCAGTTTCGAATTTGAGATGAGAGATGCCGTATTCTGTGGCCTATAGGAGCGTTGCAAAGTAGCAGTACCTAAAGTAAGGGCTGCTTCGGTACATATTGAGATGTAGACATACAGTACATATTCCATAGATCCTAGTTATTAGTAGCCCAACGAAAATGGAGTATGTTCATGCCAAGTCAGTGCTACAACCCAGCTCTCAACTCTACTGGTTTTGACCCTGATGACTTGTTGATATTTTATAAAATGGGGCCAGTTGTGGGCATGTTGTACTGTTTTGTTTGGACAGTGCATGTGCATTATTATTACACTGTTACAGTTCAGGGACAGTACTTACATACACATTGCTCTTCACCTGTTTCAGGAGAGAACATTAAAGCTTCCTACTCAGGATTTCATTGCTCAGTTCTTTTCTTTCTCTACACTGTTCTTTCCCCTCTTTATTCACTTTTTCCCTTTGTCAACCCTTGTATTGGGACAAGTTTTTTGTGGGCAATTTTTGTTTCTCATCTTTTCCCATATTCAAAGCAGCTCTGGATTCTGCATATTTTCCATTCACTTCCATGTCCTATTCATTCTATTCATTCAATTATTATTCAAACTCAATGACTCGGTATTCAACAATTAAAGCATCCACCAAATCCCACCTATTCTTTTGTTGATGCTTTACCCGGTATTCCTTAAGCGCAACCTCTTCCTGATGCCATCACGATCACTCATATCGGGCTACAGGTTGTATATGAGAGTTGTGGCGTTCAAGTTTTAATCATTCTCTTCTATTGAGCCTGGTGCTCAGTCATATTTGGTCTCCCAACTGGCCTACAAACCAGGTGAGCTCATCAACCATTCTCTTGACAAAGCTTCTTCGAACAATTCCTTTTTGACAATAACAATAGAATTTATACCGGCTTGCCGAGAAAGTCCTTTGATCGACATTCTTTATTCTTTCATAGTGGAGTTGGTGGCCTGAGGAATACTTTTCTCGTTTTTTGAGCGTCATATAAAGGAACCTACAGGCAACAATTCAGTCAACAAAAGCCAGAGTCAGAATCCTTGTCGTCCCAACTCTTCCAAATTCAAATGCTTTTATTTCTGCTGAGCAGACACTAAAGCTTGCTGTCTTGGAGACTACTGAATTCCCTCTCATATAAAACCGTTTCCCTAATAATTATAAGTTTTCTCTACGCTGGCCGTAGTTGCTTTTTTTTCTCTCTCGAGGCTGTGATCGATTTCCAGACCTTTTTAAGCGGAGAGTGGAATCTAGATGGCCCCTTATTCGGGGCAACATGCCTCACCAACCACCAACATTTTTGATTATTCAAGAGGCCTTGATGGTGTCAATGTTCCACTGGATGTTCTCATAGTTCGACTATTATGTGCTACGATTGGACTCGCTGCTGTTGTCGTCTTCGGAGGACGCATAGCACTGATAAGTATCTCTCATCTTCGCCATGTCACCAGCCTAGGCGCCTCGCAGAGTCAGCAGACGTTCTGGAGTATCGAAGGGTCCAGTTTGTGGGCGAATATCAAGAAACACTTGCTTTACGCCCCGCTGGGAAAAAAAAGACATAATAGGGAAATCCAGATGTCACGTGCTGCAAACATGGGGACGGTGCCGTCGAGGTTTCATTCGATATTACTTGTTATTTACATCGTTAGTCAGATTGCATATTGCAGCTTACTAAATTACGCAGTCAAGGATAAAGCAGCCCTCGCTGCTGAGCTTCGGGGAAGAACAGGGAGCCTCGCAGTGCTTAATATGGTACCGCTTTTCATATTGGCTGGCCGCAATAACCCATTGATATCCCTTCTCCATGTCAGCTTCGACACTTACAATCTCTTTCATAGATGGTTGGGCCGCTTGGTTGTGATTGAATCTATAGTGCACACTCTGGCCTGGGCAATCGATGCTTCCCATGAGCAAAATTTTTCCGACGCTATGGAACGAGTTCGCACCACCCCGTTCTTTCATTGGGGGGCCGCTGGGACATTGGCGATGATTATCCTTGCTTGCCACACTGTGTCGCCAATTAGACACGCTTTCTACGAGACCTTTTTGCACGTACACCAACTCGCCGTTGCTCTGGCTGTTCTCGGAATTTACCTCCACTTGGACCTGGATTCTTTGCCCCAGGTGTCTTGGATGAAGGCTATCATTGCCATCTGGAGTTTGGAGCGCATCATGCGACTTATAAGGCTCATATATCTTAACCTGTCTCTCAGGAATGGCCGAACTACTCTTATGGTTCAGGCTTTACCTGATGAGGCATGCAGAGTGACTTTCCATCTCCCTCGTCGCGTCCATGTCGGTCCTGGCAGCCATGTGTATGCTTATATCCCTAGCATTGCATTATGGATGTCACACCCGTTCTCTGTAGCTTGGGTTGAACCAAGTTCCTGCGTGACCACTCCTGCTGGCTTGCTCAACGGTCAGCCGAAAGGCCGTTCAAGCGCCTTATGTCTTGAAAAGGAAGCGCCTATGGAGCCGGACTTTCTCTACGACAGCAGCAAGCAACCGACGAGCGTCTCGTTGATCGTCTCGGCTCGAACTGGCATGACCCGCAAACTCTACAACAAAGCTTCAAGGTCCCCAAATGAGACACTTCACCTCTCGGGATTTATTGAGGGCCCATACTCTTCACACCCTTCCAGCCTCGGTAGCTACGGCACTGCCATTCTCTTCTCCGGTGGTGCTGGAATCACTCATCACTTATTGCATGTACGAGATCTCCTGATGCGTGCTGCAGATGGCTGCGTTGCTACTCGGAAGATTTACTTGATCTGGTCTGTGCGCCATGTCGAAAGTCTTTCTTGGGTGAGAACTTATATGGACTCCATTCTTCAGCTGCCAAACCGCCGGCAAATACTCCGCATTAAGCTTTTCGTCTCGAAGCCCAGGAGTCGCCAAGAAATTTATTCTCCCAGTGATACACTCCAAATGTTCTCTGGTCGTTGCCGGCCAGCGGTGATCTTGGACGAAGCTTTACCGGGCCGTGTTGGTGCCACTGTTGTCTCTGTTTGCGGACCCGGTGCATTCGCTGACGACGTTCGAGCGGCTGCACGACAAAACATCGGGAAGGGGATGGCCATTGACTTTGTTGAAGAGTCATTCACCTGGTAGACCCTAATAGCACCGCCATACTTTATTCTCTGTCATTCTATGATATCTCCCTTACATTCATGTTATTAATTTTTACCCACTAGTAACTACTTATTCAATCTTCTGCCAATCCCTGAAGGGTGTTATACCACCGGGATTTTTTTCTTATTTGTTCTGGATGGCAAAGGGAATTGGTTTTTCTTTTACCCCCTTTTCCCCCAACACCATCCATACCTTGTACATACACTTTAGGGTTATTAGACATATGTTTAAATAATAAATGAAGTCTGGATTCTATGCCAACCAAATCCTACATAGTAATATCGTAAAGCGACGACCCCTTTTATTGTAGTAAGAACTTTATTATTATTATCTCACACAGTAGCGCGAACAAGGCCGAAATGGATTAGAATAGCGTATATATAGGTAAGATTGCCTCGGTCGAAATTTATCTCACACAGTAGCGCGAACAAGGCCGAAATGGATTAGAAAATAGCGTATATATAGGTAAGATTGCCTCGGTCGAAATGATTATGATATCATACCTATCACATATAGCTTACAATACGAAGTCGGAAGCGTCGCGGTCGAAAATATTCGTCTCACCATCTGAGTTTCCGAGATAACAAGAACCGATACGCCCAGCAAATGCTAGCATTTGCTCTTATTCTGAAACCCCAGGCTTGCTACCACCTTTCTGTAGCAGAACTCAGCTCTGTCCATTTCTTTGTCTCATATATTTTATTATTATTAGTTCATACCTGTCTTTCCTTGTTTTCGGCAGAGTAGTAGTAGTTATAACAAATGTGCTCTTTAGTAGTAGTGATTTTGTCAAAACTGTCATCAGTTGTACGTAGCAGCTTTGCAATATGTAATAATAATAATAAAATAAAAAAATCCACTATTTATCCTTCTCACCCTCCACCAGGCTCCTATCAAGACTGATCTCCACTACGGTCTTACCTGTCTGCGCTATACCAGCCAAGCCATCTCTATAGCAATCGCAATACAAGGCCCAAACCCCCGGCTCTTCTTCCACAGCAGCAAACAGCTCTTCCCCTTCCAGCGTGATCCCCGTTTCATCCTTTGTCCAGTCCCAGTGGCCAACGAGGTGTTCAATACTCTGAGATCGGTTTCCGTACTTCAATTCCAGCGAGTTCTTGTCCACGTAGATCCAGTTCAGCATTGGCGGGTTATCCGAAACGCTTGTCACGAGGCCATCGCCCCGTTTTCGGTCGTCGTCTGGGTATCCGATGTAGAAGGCTAGTGCGGTGTACGCTGTTGCTTCTTTTCTTAGCGAAGGATGAGGGTCGTCGAGGTAGACCTGCATGGAGCATTATCAAATCTCCGGGTTAGTAGGGCTTTTTTTTTTTTTCCGCCTATCAGATAGAAATACTACTAGTAGTTATCAAATTTGAAAGAGAGATATTCCATACCTTGTTATCTTTCAGCACGACTCTTTTTCCTTGAACCTCCTTAGCCTTCTCCGAGTTCGCCTCGCAGTACGCATCTATGTTAAATTTGGCCATACGCCTCGCATCCGCTCGTTGGCTATTCTGGTTGCGTTGCTCGCGAACACCAAGTGCAATCCCTGCCACAGTGGGGATGGAGGTGATTGTGAGAAGGCCAATGACCATCGTTGCTTGCTTGCGTTATCTCCTGCACTTATCATACATACATAGTAGTATGGTAATATGTCTATTACAGGTCAGGACTAGTATAATAACCCAATGCAGGAATAAATGTGCTAATTATAAGAAAATATTCCAAATGATAAAGTTGCCATTTCGGATCGTTGGAGAATGCTAATAACAACAATAATTTAATATAATAAAGACTTCTGTCTCTCTCCCAAATATGGGTGTTTACCAAACAGCCACTGACATCATGCCATGATGCGGCGCCACAGTTTTAAACTGGAAGTAGCAAAGCTTGTCGCCTTGCCTCAGCCCTCGCTGGACGCGGCTAGGTAGCATTAGTCATTAGTCTGCAGACTACATAATAAGATGAAGGAAGGCCTCTGTATGGACCGCCACTTTTAACAACCCAATAAAACGGTTTGAATCAATAATAATTAATGAACTGAGGTTAGTACTAGAATTTAAGACCCAAACTAGTGCGGACGGCGCCATGCCCTGGAACTGGAACGCGCGGTCAAGCCACGCGAGCCCCGGATACCAACCATAGTAGCGTGTTTATAGTGTATGTATTATGCCTCATGGTTGGGCGAACTCGGCTTTCAGGCGCCGGACTCCCCACGGAATGGAGAGGGCGCCAAGATTTCTTTGAGGTATTTTTCCGGCACGGTTCCGAAGCGAGTGCGGATTGAGTCGAGGTATGTCCTCGTTAAAGAAGTTATCCTCCTCCGCTGCCTCAACGGCGCGAGCGACTTCAGCACGAGCCTTGAGAACTCGTGTTTCGGCCTCGAGCTCGGCGGTCTCCTGTATCAAGAGGCGCTCACGTTGTTGAAGGAGGTAAATCTCCTTATCGATCGGGTCGGTCGGAGGTCGGTGCGAACGGCTTTATTGGGGTCGCCCTCGATCTCGGGGGCGGGGCGCTTGGAACCCGACATAAAATGGAAAGGAGGGGTGAAAACCACCGGAAAAAAGGGGGGATGCAGGTGAAAAGTGAAAGAAGCCACGGTTGCACGGCAACGGAAGGCTGAGGGCTGATGAGCTCCTTTATGCAGTGACCGGCGTTCCGACATCGGGCCATCGGCCGTGCGATAACGGACCAGCAGCTCGCGATAAACCAATCACATGTCATATTTGATTCTCAAAACCCCATCATTTTGCTTATAAGATCAGTCTCGCAGGCCATAACATGCAATAATAAAATTTCTAAAGCTAATTAATCGAGTACTAAAAACCACATTCTAGAGCCATGTGAAATTAAAATGAGTGTGTAAATTATTTATATCAAGTCAGACCAGACTATCCTTGTTGACTCTGCCAGGCGCGCAAGTCGTTGATCTTCAAGAATAAGTAGTTTATCTGGTTTATAGATCTTGCAAGGTCAGGGCTTGCAATAAATATAGGTCTTGCAAACTACTAACCCTCATTAGCTGGACATATACGGAGCAGTATATTCTGTGAGACGATATATCTTTCTGCTCAGTATTCTTTCGGTGTAAGTCTAGGGTAACTGTATCGCAAGTCAAGCTCTGAACATTGTAGTCGGTGATAGCCCAGGCCGGAGTCACAGGCACCTGGTGTCGCGTGACGGACATGTTGCCCACGCGGACGGAACAGGGAGAACAGAAATAGGAATGGCATTAGATCCCATCTCCGGGAAAGTGGTAGATGCAGAGACAGGCTCGAACAGAAGGCTTTCTGGTGGAAGAGTACACAAGATGTAGGTGTCGTCGAGAGTGTAGAATTTGGCTATCGGACCGCCGGTGGTTAGTGCAGTTTGTTAAAGTAGGAGGAAATTATGAACATACAGTCGTGGTTAGGCACTATTCCGACAGCTCGACCATGTGCTCCATTGACAATACCCAGCTGCGTGGAAATATTTGCCAAAACTGTTCAACGTATCGGCATCAAATGGTGCTGGTACCTGTCATGTGAGCCTACGGGGACTGAAACTTGGGGAATGCAGTCCAGCAGCTGCTTTAGAAGTTCAACGACACGAGCCGTGTGCACATCCCGTTGCCCCGAACATTTTCCAAGCGCCGGATATAGAGCTTCATCAAATTCAAGACCAGCGCCGAGGAGTAAAATTCTTGGGGTTTTCTCCCATTGCCGTAGCATATCCTTAATGTAAAGGAACAAGCCAGGGCCTTTGACCTTGGAGCTATCCGGTATCTCTAGGATTTCGTCAATAGGCACATCGCGTCCACCTTTGGCCTTTCTCCAGCGTGTGTGACGTGCTGGGAAGATAAAGACCTTTTGTTGTCGGCTTCGTGCAAAAGCGTCGATCTGCTGCCGGTTGATAAGATGGCGCAGTTTGTTAGATCGTACAATGCACGTGTTAAGGCGATTCCAGGTTTGTTATTACTCTGGTGTTTAGCAAATCCAGTCGGTTTGAGTGAGGGTACCGTCTCTGGCACGTTTTAGCAATGAATGGTAGGCAGGGTCGTTTTGCTGCCTCATCTGCTCATCAAGCAGAACAAAGTTCAGAAATAGGTGCCACAACCATTGCCCCTGTTTCTCATCATTACTTTCCTGGTTCTGCCACAATGCCTTGGCTTGAATAGGAGGGAATTGGTGAATATCACCGAGCACAACCACGACATGTAGGCCGCCAAATACCGCAGTGGAATTGCAGTCGAGGTTTTTCATCACGTTACACTGCATGTGAGGAAGCCAGCCGAACAAGCTCAATGGGCACTAGTAGGTGCGCAGAACAATCTATTCGGGCGCTATACACGAGAAAACTAAACATAGGGAAAGAAAGGAAGAAAGAGAAAGACAAAGGAAGGAAGGAAGCCCTCATAAAGGGGTAGACGGCGCTAGGGCACTAAGGGTTGCCCTAGCGCCAAAGAGAAACAAACAAACAAACAGACGGACCGTGGCGCAGGTTGATCGAGTTCAACAGTTTGGAGCTGACCATGCTGATTTCATCGATAATCAGCATTGTTTTGTTGGCCCAGAGAGACTTCACGCGAATTGAAGGGCCTCTTCTGCGACGACCCTGCACTGCAACATCCAAGCCGGTATGTATGGTGCTGCCTTGAACATTCTTGGCAGCGTTCCCTGTTGGGGCGAGAACTAAGACGTCGTTCTGTCGTTGCAAGAGCGTCATACCCAATCTCACTGCTTCAATTACTCTGGACTTACCTGTGCCCCCTTCGCCGCCCACGTAAAGGAATAACTGGTCTTGGAATTCGACGGTATTCTTTCCTTGATGACGGAGCGCTTGATAAAAAAACCATGGCTACGGAGAATTTTTGTTTGTCGTTTAGGGGTAGAACCTCAGTGATCAGGTTGACTATGTCCATGGGTGAGGGATGCGGACCTACACGTGATGCAAGGTCGGATGCAAGTCGTTCCGAGGCGGATCCTGCAAACGTAAGTGTAGGTAGTAGTTCGGCGAAGTCATTATCCGCATCATCGGAGTCATAGTCAAAATCCACGCCACCAAGTGAATGGGTGGAGGGATTTGAGGTTTCCGCGCCCTTTAACAAGTTCGACCACAGCTTCAGTGTTTCCCGAGACACGTCTTGTCGGATGCCGGACTCGTTTGGTACAGTTATTGGTACGAAACTTCTTCCCGAGAGCGAAGGGTATTAGACGTTGGTTGCTGTAGAGGTGCAATCCCACTTGCCACAATGCTATCATCTTTAAACCAACGTGACCGAACCAGATGGCAAGCAAGACGGAGGGTGTCATCATCAACAGCGTTCTTTTCTTGTAGAAGGGGTTGATCATCATTGACATCCTCCAGATCGGAGAATAACGCGTCTTCCATTGTGTCTTCCATTATAGGAGCGAGTGCACTCCGTTCAGCCTTGTCGACGCTAACGTCTTGGGATTTCCGCAAGAGCTCGATATTTTGGGCAAAGTCCTGAACATGTTCAGGTAATGAGGACCTAACTGGGGCCCATATATAGGCGCATGCTTGTAAACCTGTGTGGCTTGTTTTGTCACAATCTGTCATACAGGAGATGTCCTCCCGGGATGCGATCTTCAACGCTTTGTTGTTCTGATAGCTGGCCTGGTAGAGTAACAGTTCTTGATGGGAAGTCAGGTGTACGAATAACCTGAGTCTTTTGACCGTACTCAGGGTGGTCGACAGTGAAGTCGATATCACAGCTAGTCCGATTTGTGGAAGATCGTTTCTGAACAACCTTGACGTACTCATAGAGGCACAGGTCTTGTAACACTGGACCCCTGTGTCTGTAGTCTTTAAAAATGCTAACGTTGAAGTTTGCACGCCGTGTAAGAGTGACCTGTTCGTCATCATGTGCATTGTCGTGGTTGGAAAATAGAAGGAAGCCGCCGTCGAAGATAGTACAAATTAATTCGAACGAGTTCCGTTCTTGGGGTATAGCATGCAGGTAACTGTAAGAGGGAGGGAGCCACCTGAACTCCAATGACTTCTCTGTCGTTAGCCATTCTATTGACGACACGAAGCGGAAATTTCTGCAGCCTGCGCTTTTCTTCTGCAGGGATCGTAGGCGGATCTTGTTCGTCTAGGATCTTTCGAATCAACGGCGGCCATCACCATCTAATACGTCGACGCATCATCCTTAGTGGCATAGTTGGTAATGTAATATACCAACGCAAGAGCCTTCGCCTTTGTAGCCATAAAGGACAAGTCCTGATTGGAGCCGATGGCCGCAGCGATGCAG
>NPHW01003600.1:0-17420 GCA_002240705.1 Elaphomyces granulatus
ACCCCCTGAGCGTTCGGCGCCTCCATTTTGTGATTGCGCGTACGGCGCGGAGAGCTCGACTTTCATACAAACTCCAGGAAGCGACGGGCATCGTGCTTTCGAATATATGGTTTATTATCACAATCAATGACCTTGGGTTTGATGTCATATAGCCCATGAGTTGGACTTATTTTGACGAGTGAAGAATGTACATTTCAATTTTTGACATAGCTTCAGGCAAGTATTCAAGAACGAATTGGTTATGAGTCTGTAAAATTGCCACCGTGGCCGGCCCACACACAATTATCGATGGGAGCCGTGCGGAATCGACTTGTAAGGGACCTTAAGAAGATTCCAAATATCAGTCTTTGGCTAGTCATGATAAAGGAAAGTGAAGTATATGATGCATACTCGGTCGCAAACAAGTAGATTGCATCCAATAGGCCCTCCTGACTCACACCCCTGACCATCTGGTATCCGGGGCATGCGCGGCTTGCCCGCGCGTTCCAGTAAGTGATTGGTGGTTTGGGATGGGCGATCCAAGGGTGAACTAACCAATGGCTTTACGATCACATGATTTAGCCTGTTATCCGCCAATGCTGGAACAGGCTAGCTCGTAAGTGTTCAATTCATTGACGATCACCTTTGTTGCAACTTCGTCATATAAGATCTCTTTCTTTCTTTTCTTTTCTTCTTCCTTATTATTTTGTTGTATTTTTTTCTGTATTTTTTTCTAGTCTCCCGTCCTTCCTTCATTCTTCTTGACACACCGAACCGCCAACATGTCGGATGATGATGACTTTATGCAAGACTCGGGCGATGAGGGGTGCGTCACTTACCATTTAGACAAGGCCGCGGGAACTGACAGGCCAGCAGGAGCGGTTTTATTTATGACGATGACTCTGGGGAAGAGTCTGGTGATGTTGTCGTCGAGAACAAGTATTACAATGCGAAACAGATAAAAGTAGACAACCCAAAGGAGGCGATCGATGAGTTTCTTGGGATTCCAGCTTTGGAAGAAGAGAAAGGGGATTGGTAGGCCAAAAGGTAAATTCCTGAGTTGGAGTGAAACATGCTGAGAGACTGGACAGGGGATTTAAAGGGCTGAAGCAGGCCATAAAGCTGGAGTTCAGGCTGGGAAGATATGTCGATGTAAGCTATCTTAAACAATCCAGCTGCCAGCTACGGCCCATTGACAAACTTTCAGGCTGTCGAACATTACCGGGAGCTCCTTACCTACGTGAGGTCGGCCGTGACGCGTAACTACTCCGAGAAGTCGATTAATAACATGCTTGATTTCATTGAGAAGGGCTCGGACGGCGAGAACGCCTACCATTGCATGGAGGAATTCTATCGATTGACGCTCAACTCGTTCCAGAGCACAAACAACGAGCGGTTATGGCTGAAGACGAATATTAAGCTGGCACGGCTATGGCTCGATCGCAAGGAATACAGCCTACTGGGAAAAACGCTCCGTGGGCTGCACCGCGCCTGTCAGCGGGAAGATGGGTCGGATGATCCCAGCAAGGGCACTTATTCCTTCGAGATATACGCCCTCGAAATCCAGATGTATGCGGAAACCAAGAATAACAAGAGATTAAAGGCTCTGTACCAGCGGGCTCTGAAAGTGCGGTCTGCTGTGCCCCATCCCAAGATTATGGGTATAATTCGGGAGTGCGGAGGGAAGATGCATATGAGCGAGGAGAACTGGGAGCAGGCGCAGAGCGACTTCTTTGAGTCCTTCCGCAACTACGATGAGGCCGGATCGATGCAGCGGATCCAAGTGCTCAAGTACCTGGTGTTGACGACCATGCTCATGAAATCAATTATCAATCCATTCGACTCGCAAGAGACCAAGCCCTATAGGAACGATCCGCGGGTTTCCGTCATGACGGATCTTGTGGATGCGTTCCAGCGAGATGACATCCTTCAGTACGAGGACATCCTGCGAAAGAACCAGGATATCTTGGCGGACCCCTTCATCGCCGAGAACATCGACGAGGTGAGCCGGAACATGCGCACCAAGGCCGTCCTCAAACTCATCGCGCCGTATACCCGTTTCAGTCTGAGCTTCATCTCAAAACGGATTAAGATTTCGGTGTCGGAAGTCCAGGAGATCGTAGGGTTCCTGATCCTCGATAAAAAACTAAATGCCAAGATCGACCAGGAGAACGGGACGGTGATGGTGGAAAGTGCCACCGACGTTGTACGACTTCGGTCTGTCCAAGAATGGACATCCTCGCTTCGCACACTTTGGAGGACGGTGCTGAGTACAGGCGAAGGCTTCCGGCCGGATTCCAGCTCTCAACTCGGACCTACGAGCCCGTTGGCTTTCCATTCCGGCTTCTTCGAGGAGGCAGGCAGTTCGCGCCCCACTGGCGGCCACGGATGGAGATCCGGACTAGGCGATAGAGGGGCCCTGTGAAGGAGAATCAATTCCGCTGCGCCCCTTCCACTGATGCTGTCCTTCCGTCCCCCCTGCATGATACCATTCTGGCTCGGACTCTACAATCAACCAATTTAGGGCTTTCCTTTCCTCCCTTTTTTGGTTTCCATCCTTCCAAAGATTACAAAGTGGAGTACTGGGCTGCAGTCGTTGCTTTTCTGAAGTTGGCAGCCGAATGTTATTTTGTGGGATCCAACTCGTCGCGAATGTCCAACTCGAGGATGTTCTCTGGAAGGGCAATTTGCAGTTGACCGGAATGATTCAGCTACACCCCGTACATAACTTGGGCCTTTAGGGCTTATCTCCTATGCAGTACCTCCTTCCATGTCCTCATTTTTTCGCACCCAGGTCTGTGTTCACTTGGGTCTGGGTTCTTGGGGTCTTGGTATCTCTACAACAGTACAACTGAGGCTTCGAGCTTTCGATATGGCTTGCCAAACATCCCTACAGGATGTTCAGGGATCTGGTAAAGGAACCGGGAGTCTGGGGCCTAGAGTACGGACTTGATCTAGTATCACCATGCGTCGGGCATTCGCAAACTTCACGTCGAGTCAAGTCAGAGAAATCGCTATGTAATCCTTTCCCTTGATCGGTTTCTAAAAATAATAATAGAAAGAGTTTTATCCCTACAGGGTGCAGTGTTGGAAAGGTTAGAAAAAGAAACAGCCAGAACCATAACAAAAAAAAAGAAATAAATATGTAATTCATTAATTATTACAAACTTGAACTTTTGTCTATTTATATTTTAGTTTGCCAGCAGGGAGCAGGACGCTGGCTCATCAATGTTTCCCTTTCCGATCCTGGCTTGAGACCAGCTGTGGGTGATGGCCTTTCGAAAGCTAGGGACCAGTTTCAATTTCGTCGGTCATATATACAAGACATCCAACGTTAACTAGTCTATTAATAACAAAAAAGAGTGATAATCAGTCATCTTCAGTGGTTGATATACGTATGGATTAGAGGGAGCTCGACATGCATGACCGTTCAAAATATGTAGGTAGTGCTGATAACATCATAACACAGGCCAGCAGGGGCAGCAGATTGATCCATTGATTATTTTCTTTAGTTGATCCTCGCTCGCCTTCAAGGAAGTCATACATGACATGGAAACAAAGTACGTATACTTTCGTTATTGCTCGGTGGCTATGGACTGTTATACCGCTGCCTATTGTTCTGACGGAGATTTGGAGTCAGTATAGATAGAATACACATATGATATGTATCATATGATAGATAAACTTGGTGACAGAATTCGAGGGTCCGAGAGACTTGATCATGATTTGATACTTCTCCGTTTTGTTATCCGTCATCCATGTTCTATGAATCAGTCTATGAAATCAGATACGAAGTAAGTCGTTACCCAACAATAGGTAGATATAGATAATAATACCTACCTAGGCAGGCACTGGGCAGTCATGAAGAGGCCACGATTGAAAATCCTGACTTCCAAATATTAGTTCTAATAAATCCGAGTTTTCTCTGTCAAGCACTACTCTATAGCATGTTAACTGTATATAGATCCAAGGAAGCCTATAGATCTCCTATATATATATATCAAGTAGGTATGTTATAATCTACATTACTCTCTCGATTCTTGACCGAATGTTTTCTCTCATAATATCAGTCTATGTAGTCTATGAGACATACATATATGAAGGGCTCTTTATAGTAGAATATAAAAGAGCGATCAAGGCTATTATTTTGAAGTCTGATTGGTCAAACAAGAAGCATTGATCATGCATGTGTATACTATATAACCCCAAGTAGTTACTCCTATAATAATGTATGTATGTAGTAAGGTATGTAGCTATCATCCGATTCTCATGCAAAATACCTAACAACCCCTGTCATACATAACTATACCACAGAAATCCCCTACGCCTACCTACCTTTATTATCATAGGAATCGAATCCCCTAACTTAATATTCGAAAGCTTCTACATAATAAGCTTAACTTACAGGGACCTTGTCACCTTGGCCTGTGCATACGGAATCCTAGCTATACCTAAAAGGGGGTCCGTTCTGCTTATGGCCCTATCATTCTATTATATATCGTTACATACATAGGTAGGTAGGTAGATGGGCCAAGTACAGACCTTCCAGGAATTCTTCCCTATGCTATGCTATGCTATGCTATGCTATGCTATGCTACAGTGACTACTGACCAGTGACCAGTCTATAATAATAATGTAACTTTAACGTACCTTAGGTAATGCATGTTATATACTGCAGCAGAAGTGCAGCTAGTTAGGTAGTACATATCATACTACATACTACATACCAGTTTATCATATCATATGACAACAATCCCTTACCTATGAATGGCAATCCGTTTGTCTATGGGAATGCAAGAAACCACCCCATGCCTGTTAAAGTTACTATTATATCAATGCTCAAGCAAACGGCAAGTAGGATACATGACATTGACACCGCTCTTTCTTTATTATTACCACAACGGGGAGTAATAATATCATTAATTATGTAACCTACTCGAGTATTGTTGCCTGCCAACCGGCCAGCTCTACGACATATTCTATAGCTCCGTACTCCGCATCGATAGGATAGTGCTGTTACTATTGCTCCGGGAATGTTCCGCTGAGGAAAGCCAGGCGACGCATTCCAGCTCTGGTACAGTGGTATCTGATGGCGGTCGGACAGTGGTTGTGTAGCGTCAAGTTATTACATAGCCGGTCGAGCTTGGAGGACAGAGTTGTCTCGAGGAGGAGCGTCGCTTATTATTAGATAGTGTTTTGCGATGAGTCCGTGGGTCGATGGAGGTTGTGTTGAAGATGAGGATCATAATATGAATTATTCCGTACCTATATAGGCGAGAAGCTGGCTGTAAGATCTCCGCTTGCGGGACATTATCATTAACAGATTATCAATGCCGAAGAAACGAGGAAAAAAACAGATAGCGATGCATCATGTAACTAGGTGGTAAAAATATCATATCTCACTTGACCTCCCTTGTATCCCTCTTTACAGATTTGGACAATGGAGTATGATGGCCACTGGGAATGAAAAGAAACGAATCAACGAGGACATTAAGTTATTAATGGTGGTGGTACTTCGGACGGGACGATGCAGGATAGGATAGGTAGCATGTACTGTAGGTAGTTAGTAGTACACATGTCGTGACCTGTGGGCAACAAGTTGAGTGCATTGACAGGAAGTTGAGGAGAAAGAAGAAGCATTATTAATCATGCAGGTGGACTCAGTAGAGGGGTTTTTTTGATATGATATGGTGTATGTACAAGCCAAGGCCAGACCTTTGTGGGTCATTGGAACTGACGGTGAAGGTGATAGAAGGAGGAGAAGAAGGAGATTTAATTATACGGAGTAGAATACCGGGATTTCCCCGGCCGGAGAGAAGGGAATATATATCTGCTTTTTTTCGAAGCGGGACCTCACTGACAGGCTCGAGCTCATCCCCTGTCTGTCATCCACGCACGCATTAATTATAAGTTAGTATTTCCAGAAAGAATCGATCAACCATCCTGTCATGGGAACGGAGAGATTGAGTAATAAGTAGTGGACATGCACGGTTCCCTTCCCGACGTGCAGGTCCCGGACCTTGCTTGACCTTCCATGTTGATGAGGCTTGTTCCTGCACCGACTTTTCCATTCAAGATTGATCTGATATGATAGACCTAAAAGTTATGTATCTAGCAAATTGGCCCGTCTTGGCCCGATGGGATCTTCCCGCAAAGACCCGTTTGCTACTTTGTTTGACTGGTCTTGAGCACCTGATCAGGGATGAATCGTTGTACATAACTATCATACATATATACCTAGGTACCTATCATAGTTATTAGTTAACCTGTCACCGACTCATTATTCACCTTAGGTATAAAACTGTACTACACTTGTATCATACATACTAGGTATTCTTAGTCTTCCCGGAGCCGGTTTGTTTCCGTCGGGGCTCTTGATCCTTCTGCGCAAATCTGCTCCCGAGGTGGACCAGTCGTATCATATCACAGTATGTACCTATCGTATCAACTGTCATCATCTTTGGTTGGTGGATGCATGGTCAAGACTCAAGCTGTTTAGATTATAAAAAATGATCATCCATACTTACTCCACCGGCTCTCCCATCTCTCTGGCGCTCTCCCGATACCCGCTCGTGCTCACCGATTCCCCTCTTCTGATGGCTTTGTCCAATGACTGGACTGTCTAGACCGGACCGGTGAGCTGTCATTCGTTCTTAGTTCCTTTTTAGCATAGTTATAACTAGTAAAGGTAGTACTAGTATGTACTTTCAAGATCTTTTCTTTCTCTTCCTTTCTTTTTTTTCCCCCTGAGAAAGGTACATACATGATTACATTAATAATAATAATAAATAAATAATAAAGCAATTCCCTGCTCAGTCATACCTAATGTAAGAACCCTAAACTCCAGACGGTCCGGCCCATCCCTTCACCAACTATCTCCGAGATTTCCAGGACTTTGGACACTCGCCATGGCGGCGTTCTGGGCTCCACCTGACAACATTATTGTCAATCATTTTGTTCCCTCTGTCCAATCATCGTCCAACCTCCAATCGTTAGTCCATTTTCCTTTAATGGTCTCCACTATTCTAACAACTGGTCTTGTCACGGGTTAAGTTAGTTAACTACTGGCTTGTTTTGATTGGTCAACCCTCCTGATGATCTATCTGTTCCCCGTCTCCTTTCCTCTTCTCGATATCAACATCATCATCATCCTCATCATCAACATCAACATCAACATCATCCTCATCATCATTTTCCCTTCTCTTCTTTTTGGAACTGTCGTCACGTCTTTTTTCTCAGCTCCCTCTCTTCTCTCTTCCACCAATGCCGTCGAGGGGTCAACATGCGATTCTTATTAGATGATGAGGATGAACTCCACCGATCCACGTACGGAGTATCATAGACTACTCCGTATTACTCCGTGTATGATCTCTACTCCCCCGTAATTTAACATGTTTAAACACGCGTCCACGGCATCAAGATGTTCTTGCCCCTCTTTAGGCGGTGCTGATCTCTTCTTTTCTCATATCCTTCTTCTTCTTTTTCCCTCTAGGCTTCTCCCCTTTCCAGCTAGGGCGGTGGCTTACTATAATCAACGCCTTGACCTTCTTCCGGGCCTATCATAGAATTTCTTGCCGCGATAGCCTTGCATGCGTTCAGATGTTTGCTTCTTTGCCAGTGGCTGATCCCGTTATTCTAACTATCATGCTTTCGCCTCGTTGGTCCTCTTCGTCCTTGAGAGTACGGGGTAATAATACTTGTACGTACACGAAGCAAACAAACATGGAGCTTCCTCCTTGAATCCGTCGTCAAGTCGTTAATAATAATATTCAATCTCTTCGAACTTAACCCTCACCTTATCCTTCCTTCTTTCCTGCCTCCCTCCCTCCTTTCTCCTCTCCTCTCCTCTCCTCTCCTCTCCTCGTCGTCTCTGGTTTCTTGCGCAATCACCCCTCTCTATCCTAATCGAACCCTCGTCGAGATCTCCCGAAAATCAGTTGCGCAAGATCCGTTGTAACCTGAGCACGGGTACTGGCAGCATCAATTGCACTGGTCAGTGTGGTGTCGCGCATATCCAGCATCGGCGGTATTGAGAAGAAAGTGGGCCGACTGGGGAAGAAGGGCGTGGGCGTTGCTCATCAGATATCAGGCGGTGGGTGTGAACCCCCTGGATGCGACACTGAGAGGTAAAGGTCTGATCCCATCTGGTACGACAATCGTTCCCCCCCCTCCCCACAAAAAGAAGGAAAAGAGATCGGGAAAAGAAGGCAAAAAAGAAAAGCGGGTAAACAAAGTAAAAAAAAAAAAAGATATATCTCTCTTTCCCTTGTTTCTTTCATTTTCTCCCTTGGTTGGTTGAATTTCCTTTAACGGACTGCTTCCGGATTGTCCGTTTTATTATTAACTTAACTTACCGCATTATAGTGGTTACTTTTTCCCACCCGAAAAAGAAAGAACCTTGAAGATTTGCATGCCAATGCACCTGCCAGATGCTTCTCTGAGCCACGTCAGTCCTTATTATAATCCTTTCCACCAACAAGACTATCTCGCCGCATATCTTGATCATTATACCCGGTCTCCTTCATCACTTATCCCTTACAGCATTCCTCCGTTAGTCGACCTCTCCCAACATCCCAATCTCCGGTTTCCGGCGATGGAATCGTTATCTCGAGAGGAATTAGAACGCTTTCAGAAGCTCTCCAACGAGTATGAACCAGATGTTCAAGTGAGTAAGAAGATCGTCTTCCCACAATCATGGGCCCCTCTCTCCACACACCTTCACCACAGAAAGAAGGGGGATCGCTGAAGAACAGGATCTCTTAAGAGGACCAGAGCTAACGAACCATCTCACCAGGGACCGTTGGTATCGGCGAAAAGGTCCACCCATGCCATCTCGGTCGAATACGCCAATGCGGATCCTACTCTGGCCGCAAAAACCAGTGTGCGTGCTGAAGCCCGGAGATGGAACATGGGAGAGTGACCCCCGGCTAATGGTTTAAGCTCAGGCCCTCGTGGTGACCCACCCGTTCTCACGGATCATGAAAGGCGATGGCAACTGTGGTTGGCGCGGTATGGACTCCATCGGGGCCAAAAGAAAAAAAAAAAAAAAAGAGAAGAAAAAGAAGTCATAGCTGACCCCGGTTCGGTTCGTTTTAGCGGTCGCATTTGGCTACTTTGAGAGCCTTTTCACCCTCCGGGACCCCCTCCGAGTCCAACAAGAAACCACTCGAATCAAGTCGTTGAGTCGGCTCCTAGACCAAGTCGGACAACAGGAACATCTCTATGAGATCTTCGTCGAAGCCACCGAGGGAGTCATGATGCAAATCCTGAACTCGATTCAAAAGCGAGTTGCCGATGAGGCTTTTCTGGTGGAGGCCTTCAATGACGAATATAACTCCAATGCCATCATCACTCATTTTAGGGTTGGTATTCTTGCCTTACAATCCTCTGGCGTTAAAAGGCGAGAAATGTTGGGACGGGTTTTGACGCGTCTCTCTTGAACAGCTGTTGACGAGCGCCTGGATGAAATTGAATCCCATCCGGTACCAATCCTTCTTAGCCGCCCCTCTCGAGCAATACTGCGCATCACGAATTGAGACGGTCAAGACCGAGATCGATGAGGTCGGCCTCCAGGCCTTGGTGGATGGGGTCATCAGCTCCTCAGGGGTCGCTGTAGAGATCCTGTATCTGGATCGCAGTGAAGGGAATGCCGTGACCCCCCATATGCTTTCGGCAAACCCGGTTAATATCGCAACGATCCGGCTTTTATACCGTCCGTACGTCTCTCCTAGCAAAGCCGGTCCATGGCGGTAGAGAACTAACTGCTTCGTCACTAGTGGACATTATGATCTCCTTTACCGCGCGGACCCTTCCATGTCGATAGCTCCGATCGTTAACTACCAGTATGGGATGACATCCCAATATATACCATGGGAGCAGGCCGCGCTCTCCTTTGACGCCAACCCGCACCTAATGGCGATCCCTAACCTCACGGCCGATCCCTTTTTTCTGGGATCTGCGCCTATGACACCGGCCGCTGTTCCGGCCCCTTACCTGCCCTCCACCAGAAATGTCTTTTATCCCTCTACACAGCCCCCACAGTCTCAGCCCCGGCCTCAATCTCAATCCCCGACTGAACCCCAGACTCAACCCGAGACCCAGCCGCAGACGCAGGGACAGGGGCAGCCACAACCGCAACCACCACCGTCGACGATGACGTCACCTTCCATATCACCGACTCAAACCCACCCGTTGACTCCACTACCAAGCAAGTGTTCCGATGGTCCTCAGATCAGATTGAATCCCCTGGTGATGAAACCTAACCTTAGTCACTCACTCCCAGTAACTACGCCCTTTAAAAAGTGAGTGAACGGGTCGTTTTGCCGTTTAGTATACCGGACTAACCCGCCTCCAGCTCGCCTTATAATCAGGCACACTTTTTAAATCATGACTTTGAGCCCATTCATTGGGAGCCAAGTGAGTCGCGCAAGTGACTTCTTGCTCCTCCTTATTTCTTTTCGCTATAATATTTTTTTTAGCTTTTTTTCTCGACATCCCGTCCCGGTGTTATGCTTTCGAACTACTGCACGTCTCATTCTCTCTTCCTGGACTTTTCAAGTGGATGGTTCGATAATGACTTTTTTTTTTTAAGCAACGTCGTCCTAGCCGCCTTTCTTTTTATTACACACCTTTTCTTTCTATTAAGTAGTTACTTTTATTTTCTTCTTTGCATTGCCTTGGGGGATGCATATATTACATGGGGTTTCTTCCCTTCTTTTGTGGTTACTTTCGTCCCTATTATTCCTTTTCCTTCTTTTTTTAATGGTTTCCTTTCTCTTCTCCATTCTCGTCCTGGGTGGTCATTTTCCTATCAGGTAGCTCTTGTGATTTTTTCGGAGTCTTCAAAACAACGGATGAAACCGTCTGGCGAATAGTATGGAAGATGCATTATTGAAATTAGTCCATACGCCGTGCTAGAGATGCTATTGGTGTCTGGAATGCCATTGTCATTGCGGACCTACTCCAATTTCCATTCGTTGAATGTACATCCCTGCGGACCCTTTCTACCGGAGCAGTCGTCTCATAATTAATGAGAGGATTAACCGCAAACGTTTGAGAAGCTCAGTAAATATGTATCAATTTTGATTGTCAATTTTCATATGGCAGTCAGTAGTATTTTTAGGGTTGTTCTAATAGTGGGGTTGTCCCGTTTAAGTGACGGGAGGATCCGAAGTTCCAAATTTAACTACTCCAGTAGCTCCTTATCTGACAGTTCAGACTTCATCGTCAGTTCTTCACCCATCTCATATCTCATCCAGCTAAGCTGTGGTTACCAACATGAAACAGAAAGAGAGATGAAAGAAGAAACGGAATAGCCTGACGAAGGGGATGATGATTGTAATGAAGATGACGAAATGTCTGTCTGTTCCTCATGTTCCCTCGATTGCTTTGCTAATCTTTCCTTTTGGGCGTCTGCTTTCTAGGGTCCAGCTCTCTGTCCCTGTACGTCTCCGACGGGCGATCCTGATGAACGACGTCTTGTTGGTCAAGCGCATCGTGAAGAATAATCCCAGATATTTGGAGAATCCCGACTTTGCGGATCGGGGGAATACGTCCCTTCATCTGGCCGCTATCAAGGGGCATGCTGATATTGTTGTAAGTTGCACGGAACTTGGTGGAGGGGGAGGGGCATGTGTGGCTTTTTTCGAGCAAGGGAGGAGGAGAGAGAGCTAAGACATGTCTCGACACCCTACAGAAACTTCTTATCGCTTATGGCCATGATTCCTGCGTGCCGGTCGTCGACCGGACGGGCTATGATTCTGCCCCCGGGATCAGTCGCAACTTCGATTCTTCCACTCCGCTCCACCTTGCCGCCTCGCATTCGAATACCACTTGTGTCGACTACCTCTGCCTCTCTTTCCCGCAGATCATCAACTGGGGTGATGGAAATGGCATGACGGCTCTGATGCTCGCCGCGCAGGGCTCGAACCCGTCCCACGCACCGCTCAGCACCTTCTTGGTGGCGCCCGACTCCCGGCCGCGAGCCCTCGCCACCGGCGCGACCACCACCTCCGAAGATACTGCCACCATCAGCACCCTGCTATCCTACAACGCGTCCGTAACGGTGACCGACAATGCGGGAAACACCGCGCTCCATCACGCCAGCGCGTGGGGGAACCTGAAAGCCGTCCGAGTGCTGCTCTCTGCCGGAGCTGCTCCCCTCGCGCCCAACAAGTTCAACTACACCCCGTTGGACTACTCCATCACCGTACAAGCCGCGCAGTATTTCCAGAATCTCATTTCCGAGTTCGAGAGACGCAAGATCGGAGATCCTCGGCCGTCGTCGTCGTTGTCATCACCGTCGTCACTACTGCGGCTGAGGTTGAACACTTTCAAAGCGGCCGTGACGGCGGAGGAGAATCGGTCTCCGATCCGCACGTCTCCGGTCTCGCCGGTGCAGTTGCGCATGAAAGAGGCTTTTGGCCAGATTAATGCCGCGCTGACGGGGAAGACCATGTCGTTGGGGTCGTCGGCAACGCCTGCTGGTGTTCGATTGGTGCTTGATACGGATGGGTCGAGTCATGATATTAGTGAGAAGCTCGATGAAGTCTGATGGCACCTCCTATCATACGATGTCTGTCCGTCCTTTGCCCGCTTACCTACATAACCTATCTGCCTAACTGGCGGGTGATATTCCCCTTCTCTCTTTTTTTTTTTTAACATGCTCTTATGACTTGAACCGATGATCTGAAAGATTGAGGACCGGGGACGAGGGCGAGGGGGTATATTATTTCAAGAAAGCGAGTTCAACTACTGTATAACACAAGGTATAAATAAAAGTTATGGCAGCGAGCGCGTTGGTGGCGTGCTTTAAATAACATCGTTATCTAATAAGTACTGCGAATGAATACGAAGTCTCCAAGAAAAGACTGAATATTATATTAAAGCAGTTGCCTAGATACACTACCACAAACATAGTTCAGTTTCGCGTAACTAAATGTAATCATCGATACAACGATGCGGACCATCTCGCTTAATTTGAATTTGGATTTTGAGATTTGAGCCACGCACACAGCTCGTCGTCCCTGTAAATATTTCATATTAGCATTGATATAGCTCTCCAGCCTCAAGGCGAAGGTCAACGCATGGCTAGGCAAGCGATGAACCATTGTTAAGAAACACACAGATGTATGTACACATGGATTGTAGCTATATTAATACTAATATTAAATATACAGGGACGACGAGGTGTGTGCGCGGCTCAAAGCTCAAAACTCAAATTCAAATTCAAATTCAAATTCAAATCCCAAAAAAAGAATTCTTTTAAGCGAGATGTCCGCCAATCTACTGCAACTAGAGTCTGAGATATCTCCCTCCCTTTGACAGTTCTGAATCTTTATACGGATTTTCTAGCTATGACATACCTAGTACCTACTAATCACGCCATAGGCGTAATTCGTTTTGCTGATTAGAGGCTTAGAAGCTCAATAATAAATATAAACGCCATTCTTGATCTATTTCTGCTCGCATAAAATAGGTATGTAGACATATCTGAACTTGATGGACGACGTACGTAAGATTGCACCAATTCCTACCTTGGCTACCTACATACCACTTTGATTATTTAGCATTATTTGACTAGGTAATATTAATGGCAGTATGATAATAATAAGAAAGAGAAAAGCGACACTTATTAGTACTGCTTCTATTTTAATGAACCTTCAAGTTCGTACATACTAGATAGAAGAAAGTCTCAACCTTATTAATATGTATAAGAACACAGGCTCACAGGCTCACTCGGCCTAGACCTGAAGCAGGATTGCAAACGGTTCGAATGCAGTTAGTTATTATAAATGCAAGTGATTTGAAGGTTCTTTGAATTTACCTGAAACGGTTGGACCAAGTTAACGCTACCTATGATAGTAATACTATCTAGATAGAAGGTGGTTTTCTCGGTATCTCTCCATCCTTGACACTCTATGTCTTACATGCAGCTTGATACAGAAACTGAATTCTAAAGAGAGAACCGACGTCCTTAATACTTATAGCTATATCCATATTGAAGCTTGTACTTCTAACCCGGCCTTCGGTTTTGGGGAATATTCTACTGAATTAAAATAGTGCGGTCGATTTGCGATTAATATTGTATATAAGTAATACAAAAAGGGCATTGTGTACAAAAAACACATGAACTGGTCCAGTACGCTTTTTTAATTCATGTTAATTCATGAACTGCTCGCAAGGCAGAAACAAAAGGATACTACATAGATAGAGAAATATAAAATCACATCATGAACTTCGGCCCTTTTTCTTTTTTCCTGTTGTTCCCAAACTTATGGTTGCAATCATCTTCAAATCCTCCTGAACATTGGTGTGCTTGCAAGAGACGCAAAATTGTATTACACGTATCGTCAGGTAAAGACTTGTTACCTGAAGATTTGTCGAGGATGCTGGCACCATCGTTATCGACAGCGCAAGGGTCCGTATCTGGGTGTGAAAGAAGCAACTTCACGACCTCTTCAATTCTATTCGGCCAGTCCAAACCACAGACATTGGCCAATGGGGTACGATACAACCGCGATTGTCCTTAGCATTGGGGTTAACGCCTTTCTTCTTGAGGAGTAGGCCTACCACTAGGAGGTTGCAGGCTATGAAGAGGGGAGTCCGTCTATCGTTGTAACTTGTCGGGAAGATCCACCTTAACATCTTCTCGCTCTAATAGGAGGTTTACAGGAAACCAACTCGCGGCCATGATGGCACTGGGTGTTTTTGTATAGTACAGTTTGATACAGCAGCTGGGCCATGGCAGCGGCAGAGATGCAGGCGGCTCCAGAGTTGGGGTGTTCTTTCCACTATTTTAATTCCACTTTATTTTGTTTTGTTTTTTGCATCTCCTTACTCTTGTTTGTAGCCAGTGGCCCCACCCTGCATAGCGACGATTAGAATAGTCAGCTACACTAGGTATGAATTCTACTACTACTACTACTACTATAGGAGGTTTACATGACCCGCTAAGAGGTTAGGATGAGCAGCCATGGAAAGAGCTAGGTACGACCTTTGTTGTCTCGTACTACGTAGTTTAACATCAATGTCTTTTTGGTCCAAGAGGAACTTAGTGTTATGGTAGCTAAGAGCACGAACAGCATACATCAATGCTGTATCACCACCTGGTGCCTGGAAATTGATGTCAACATCAGGATGAGCCAGAAACAGCTTTACGACATCAGAATCCGGCGGCGATATCAATGGATACGAATCGCAGGCGCTTTGCAGCGGTGTGGGACTCCATTGATCTCTAACATTCGGATCAATATTAACTGCAGCAAGCAGCATCGTCACGATGGCACGATGGCCATATACAACAGCGAGAATAAGGGGGGGTTCCAATTCACCCCAAAAGTTTGGGTTGATGCCATCGAGTGTCAAGAGCGCTTTGACGGTGTGGGCATATCCTCGTGCTGCAGCGTGTTCAAGTGCAGTGTGAAAGTTGTCTGGCACCTGCTTGAGATGGCGACCAGCCTTTATTGCACACAGAACAGTATCCTTCCTAGCAGTAGCTTTCATACTAGTACTGGCCCAGGCCAATGACCTACTAGTACTGTGAGGCTTGATCACATCCCGATGATAGAGACGCCCATTCAGCAACTTGTGCATGTGGCGGTTCACTTGTGCAAGAGCATTCAGCCCTAAGTAGATCTCCAACGAGCTGTATCATTTCTGTTAGCAGGGCCAATAGAGTCATGGTTATAAAATAAAATGAAAGATAAAGATGAGACGGATTGTGATTGTAGCATTCTGTTTGAAATGTTTCCTTTAGTACCTCACATCCATGATTCCAGTCCATATTTATGTCTGTTGACAAATACTATGTGAGTGAACAATCTAGAGTTGGTTCCGCGTTATCCCCCTTTTTTTTCCTTTGTCTGTTTTCCTTTGTCATATCACTACCCCCCAGGGTATAGAGCTCTTTGACCATGTGGGAATATCCTTGTGCAAGTGCAGTGTGAAAGTTGTCCAGCACCGATTCTTACTAGCAGTAGCTTGCATACTAAAAATTTATGGCCCAGGCCAGGCTCATACTGGATCACATCCTGATGATAGACATAGAGACGCTCATTCAGTGACTGGTGCATGTGGCTGTGGGCTTGAGTGAGAGCATTCAGCTCTGCATTCGTTAAGTTGATCTCCAATGAGCTGTATGATTATTTCCCATGGCAGGGCGGTTAGAGTCATTGGTAAATAAAATAAAAGATAAAAGATGAGATTATAGATAGCGTTCTGTTTGAAATTCACATCCACGATTCCACTTCATATTTACATGTCTTCAATTACACGGAAAGACTATATCGATATCCATAGAGTACATATATTGAAGCTTGCACTTCTAACCCGGCCTTCGGTTTGAACTTTGGGGAATACTGAATTGAAATAGTGCGGTCAATTTGCGATTAATATTGTATGGGATAAAAAAAGGGCATGGACTGGTACGCATTTTTAATTTATGGACTGCTCGCAAGGCAGATACTAAAGGATACTACATAGATAGAGAAATTATGTACGAAATCACATCATGAACTTCTGTTGTTCCCCAAACTTTGGTTGCAATCATCACCAAATCCTACTGAAGGGGTGACAACATCACCTTCGTTGATACCTGGGGTGTGCTTGCAAGAGACCCAAAATTGTATTACGTGTATCGTCAGGTAAAGACTTGTTACCTGAAGATTTGTCGAGGATGCTGGCACCATCGTTATCGACAGCGCAAGGATCCGTATCTGGGTGTGAAAGAAGCAACCTCACGACCTCTTCAATAATTCTTCCATTCAGCTGCAGCCTGTCCAAACCACAGACATTGGCCAGTGGGGTATAACCCCAATTGTCCTTAGCATTGGGGTTAATGCCTTTCTTCTTGAGGAGTAGGTCTACCACTGGGAGGTTTCCTTTTGCACAGGCCTTGAAGAGGGGAGTCCGTCTATTAATGTCGGGAAGATCCACCTTGATATCTTCTCGCTCCAATAGGAGGTTTGTAGACGTTAAGAGGTTAAGAGAAGCAGCTATGTAAAGAGCTGTACAACCTCTATTGTTTTGTAGGTTAACATCAATGCCTTTTTGGTCCAGCAACTTGATAATGTCATCACTATCATCACTATCATCACTAGCATCACTATATTCACTAGTATCACTAGCATCACTATCATGGTAAAGAGCATATATCAATGCTGTATCACCATCTAGTGCCTGGAAATTGATGTCAATATCAGGATGAGCCAGAAACAACTCTACGATATCAAAATCCTGTGGATACCAAGAGCAGGCCATTTGCAGCGCTGTGATACCCCATTCATCTCTAACATTGAGTTCCTACACGACGACCGTCTTGACCGAGAGACCTTTGAAAACACGAGTCTCACTCGCTCTGATGTCACTTTCGCAGAAAACGATGAGTATGCACGTTATTAGGCTCAAACGCAGTAAAGCTGACACTCTATTCAAGGGAGTCG